>VDFB02049217.1:115051302-115229585 GCA_007258455.2 Sequoia sempervirens | reverse complement strand
GATATGATTCTCTAACTAAGGTTTATCATCTAGCCATCAAGCTGCAACAACAAACTAGCTCTCAACAAGGAAGCTTGGGACGAGGTTTCCCTTCAATAGGGTATCAGATGCCTAATCCAACCCCTTTATTCAATATTGTCCCAAGGATGTCTTCTTCCCATTACAGACCTATATCTCTATTGCAGACTCAATCTCCTGTCCCATTCTTTTCCAATGGAACTCCTGACTTCTTTCAACAATCACAAGCTCACCACACTCCACATGGTCATCATAACCAAACTGGAATACCAAACCCCATTGGTCAACCACCTGTTGCTAAGAATGTCGAGAGTGAAAGGATAGTTCAACTCACAAATGAGGTGGATACCTTAAAGAAAACTCTGTCTCAAGTCACAAATGATATGGCTCAGCGTAAACTGAACCCCTCTCAGAACCAAGGTAATTACCCTAATAAGAGTAATAACAATCAGGGTAATTATCTGAACAACTACAATCACAGCCAGAGGAACTATCAAGGCCAAAACTTCCCTAACCAAGGCTATCAAAATCAAAATAGAGGATATAATCAGAGGCCAAATAACAACCAACAATGGAATACAGGGCCAAATAACATAGGAGTTCCTCACCATTATCAAGCTAATGAGGATAGGATGCGTGTGGTGAATGTGGCTGAACTCAATTTTATGACTAACTGGTGTAGGTTGCATGATACTGCAACTCATTCCAAGGTAAACTGCCCTAAAATGGACAAGGCCGTGAAGATGGCATAGGAAGATGCCCAAATGTTCCAAGGGAATTTAGATAAAGGAGGTGGCTCAGTAGATACAACAATGACTTATGACCTCTTTGAAGAAGAACCTTCATTCCCAATGCAAAATGAGAATGGAATAGAGGAAGATGCGTATGATGCCCAAGCCTTTTAGAAAAAGGGAGGACACTTCTTAAGAAATCAGAATAAGGGTTCGTTCACTACATCAGCACCACCTAACCATATGGTGCCTCTGAATCAGGGTGCTGATAAAAATCCTCCTCCACCAAAGGGTTCGCCTGACTTTCACAACAAAGGTAATTTGTCTTGTGTTTTTTGAGGTAATGCAAGCTATAACATGGAATTTGATATTGTTTCTGAGATGCAGAAACAAAAAACCTTTTTTATCATACTTTGACATGCTAAAGTGGTGCCCTGCCCAATGAGAGATAGTGCTGAAAGCTTTGGAAGAAGCTGATAAATCAAAAGGGAAAACCAAGGTGGCACCCACTGCGGACATGAATGCAGCTTTGTTCAGAAGCAAGGTAGGTACCCCACCCTTTCTTTTAAGTTTGAGAATTTTTGGGAAGAATCTACATAATTGTCTGCTAGATTCAGGGGCTTCTGGAAATGTGATGCCATTTTCTATATGTAAGAAACTAGGATTGAACCCTGTCCAAACAAACAAGAAGGTCATCCAACTCGATAAAACAAAGGTTAATGTAGTTGGAGAATTGAGAAATATACATGTGCAAGTAGGGTCTGACCCTAGGATCTTAACCAATATGGATATTCAAATAGCGGACATTCCCGAGACTTATGGTATGTTGTTGAGTAGAGATTTAATGAAGAGTATAGGGGGATATCTCTCCCTCAACTTTTCACACGTGTGGTTACCATGGAGGGGAATGCCTACCCAAATTAGGATTGAAATCGAACCCCACCTTAAACATATCATCACCGAATATGACTGTCCCAACGAGGTAGCTTATTTTGAAACTGAGATAAGGGGTTTATAAAAGAGAGGAAATTCTAACCTTTTCGGTCCTTGATTCTAATGATAGGTCAATGCAAAAATTCCCAGATCCCATGATTTGAAAATCAATAGATATTGATTAGGAAGCTATGACAGGATCAACTGGTCTTAGGGGAGGACATCATTATGCAGAGTCCTCTACTCCCTAATTGGTGTAGGGTGCATTACCAAAATCATTTAGAACTGACCTACCAACCCTGCATCAATCTCCTAAAGCATGCTTTTTGCACAGGAGGAACTGGCCCAAGTCATCTTGAGGCCATTTCAGATCACTTCTCCTTCGAAGCCAAAGATGCCATAATGTTAACCAGGGATAATCTACCCTCAAAGGAAGTCCCTCCTCAAATTGAACCCACCCCGGTAATGGTACCAGACCAACATAGTTGTGTTAAAAAACCCCAAGCTTTGTTTAATACCCCTGCACTCACAAGTATACCAAAACCCAAGGGATCAATCAAAGATACAAGTGACTGTTGGAAAGATATCCTAGGATTACACAATACATCTAAGCAGGAATTGGATATTGCACCTGATAAACCTATTGAACACCCATTCACAATATTTGATGCAAAAAATCAAGTGCCCCCACCTGTGGTTCATCTTATGCAAACACCCACAACAACCTCAAAGGAATCAACCCCAGCTCATGACCAACTATGGACCCTCACCTTTGATGGATCCAAATCCAAAACAGGCTATGGTGCTAGAATTGAATTAACTAGCCCGAAAGGGAAAACATTTTTTGCTTCTTACAGGTTGCAATTTGGATGCACTAACAATATAGCAGAATACAAAGCATTAGCTCGAGGACTGATGTTTGAACATCAAAAGAAAGTTGTTGCCTTGGTGGTTAAGGGAGATTCAGAAGTAATTATTAAACAAGTACACAGCCAATACACATGTCACAATAAAAGGTTGGCAGCTTATAGAAATCAGGTATGGAACCTGATTGAAGAGTTTGATGCCTTTGGAATGAGTTTAATTCCTAGAGAGTAGAATCAAATAGCTAACTCATTAGCTGTTGCTACAAGTACCCTGGAACCCATGCAAGGCTCCAAGCTCAAAAGATTCTTAGTAGAATTGATATCCACCCTGACTGTTCTTGATAATGTCAAGAAATTTCAAGTCTTTGATGATGATCAACATGTCCTTGCTTTCCTAGCAAGCTCAGATGTTTTTGAAGGAAAAATCATCGATGAATCTGAAAGGGATGAAGGGGATTGGAACCCCAAAGACTGTGATAAAGAAGGTTTCCTCAATCTAAAAAGTAATAGCATCCCTAAGGGAATGGTGGCCTTAGAACGAATTTTTGATTCAAACCCAAGGGCTTAGGAAAAGGTGTCAACCGAAGATAAAGGAGGTGAATATGAAACTGTTAACCTAGCTGATTCTGGCCCTGAAAGAAATGTTTACATAGGGAAAGCTTTCCCTAGATAAATTAGAAAAGATATACTGATGGCACTGAAGAAGGATATTGCTACAATTTCTTGGGGGTATGAAGATCTAAAAAAATTTGACACTTCTGTGATAACTCATACTATCCCTTTGAAGCCTAAAGCTAGACCATTTCGGTAGAAGCACCGTCCTGTCAACACCCTAATTGAACCACCGATCTTCAAAGAAATTCAGAAATTTCTTTCTACAAGAATAATCTTCCCTGTATGACATTCAACATGGGTGGCTAACTTGGTTCCAGTTCGTAAGAAGAATGGAGAGATCAGGCTATGTGTAGATTTTAGGAATCTGAATAGAGCTTCAGAAAATGATAACTACCCACTCCCTTCTCTAGATGAAGTCTTGCAAAATGTCAATGGATCTCAGATGATGTCATTCCTGGATGGTTATTCTGGATACAATCAGGTGATCATTAATTATGAAGACAGAATGAAGACAACCTTCACTACTAAGTGGGGAACATTTGCTTACCGAAGGATGCCATTTGGTCTGATAAACGTTGGAGAAACCTTTCGACGTGCCATGGATGTAGCATTTAAAGACTTGATTGGTAAGTGCATCATCATTTAAATGGATGACCTGACAGTATTCTCTAAAGATAAGCTAAACCATGCTGCAGACTTGGCTAAAGTCCTTGAAAGATGTATCCAATATGGTGTCTCTCTGAATCCCAAAAAGTGTTTGTTCAGGGTTTCTGAAGGGAAAATTTTGGGACACATAATCTTAGAAAGAGGAATATCAATAGATCCGGACCAAGTTGAGTCTATTCTGCAGTTAACTATGCTAGGAAGTAAGAAGGAGACGAGATCTTTCTTTGGAAAGATCAACTTTGTGAGAAATTTTATCATAGGTTTCGTAGAGATTGTTAAACCTTTAAATGAAATGATGAAGAAAGATGCTAGAATAGAATGGAGTAGTGAGGAAAAAGTTTCCTTTTCTCAAGTCAAGTAGTCAATATCTGAAGCACCAGTCCTTACCAGTCCTGACTACTTAAAGCCATTTTATATCTATTCTTTTGCTTCTGAACACTCGTGTGCAGCTGTCCTAACTCAACGAAAAGAGGAGGGGGATGAGAGGCCAATTGCCTTCATGAGCTCTTCGTTTAAGAATGCTGAAGTCAGGTACCCACCTCTTGAGAAACAAGATTTTGTGTTGGTTAGAGCTGTCAAGAAGTTCAGGCACTATATCCTTGGAAGTCATATCATTGTTTTAGTTCCTGATGTTGTTGTGAAGTATTTACTTATGCAGAGCGAGTTGGGAGAATGAAGGGGGAAATGGATGGATATTCTACAAGGGTTCGATTTGGAGATTCGCCCTATGAAGGTTGTTTGAGGTCAAGGCCTGTCCACTAGTAGAATTTGGCAAATAAATGACTACGTGACAAAATTTTAGTCACATGACTAAAAATTTTAGTCACGTGACTAACACTAGTATTATTTTGAAAATAAATGACTAATTTGGTAATTGGGTAAAATCACAACTAAATGACTAAATAAATGACTAATATCAGAAAAATAAAAATGACTAAATAAATAACTAAATATATGGCTAAATTAATGACTAAATAAATGACTATTACTCCTCTATTCTTTTTTCTTTCAAATTTGATCATAATCCATAGAGGTTAAGCCCCCCTCATGGGACCCCTACCAAAGCGGGTCATTTGGTTGCCTAGGTTGCTTGGTGCACCAAAAATACCTATTGCGTGGAAGACATTACCTTTCAATGCAGTCTTAAGGCCTTCACATATTTTATCAAATTTTTTAATAGTTACATTCTTTAACTTTTATTTTTATTATAGAATACAATATATATAATAATAATAATATAACCTATATATACTATTAAACATAATAATAAATATAATTATATCATATATAATTTAATCTTATTAATATTATATTAAATATATATAATATATTAATTATATTTTATATTATATTTATTATATTATTTTTTTATGACTAAATGAATCTTAATGATATCAAGTTTCCACAATCCATATAGATTATTGTTAGATGATTTCTGAATTTGATTGTGTAAGAATTTTTGCATCAACATTTCAGATCACACTCTGTGATCCATCATCAGGATAGATGAGAGCTCAAGGAGAAAAATGATAAGTTGCAGACTAAGAATTAGCTAAAAAAGGACATGAGAAGGGATGAGGGAGAGAGGTGGCACATATAACAAGGACAATAGTAGATAACCAATAGGCCACTTGAACCAAAATACATATTCAATTAAAAAGATACACTACAAATAAAGAAGACTACATAAAGAAAAATAAAATGTTCAATCAAAAGGCTATTGAAAATTAAAATAATAAGATAATACCAATGACAAAAAAATTTAAATTACAATTTAAATTAAATTAAAATAAAATAAAATAAAATTAGCTCATTTTAAATATTCAAATATAATGATAAATTGTCTCATATTTATATTTAAATAAAAATTTCTCTCTCACACACACAAATATATATATATATATATATATAATAAAGATAGAAAAATAAGTAAGAGACAATTAAAATTAAAAATAAATAAGAGAATTGAATGAATCTTAGTCGTTCATCATTTTTTGTATTTTTTTTTTGTTGTTTTTCACCATATTTTGCTACTTCTCCTGCCACTATTGGTTCCCACTCCTCCAAATTCTTCCTCACTAGTATTGACCTTTCACTTCTGCAATTTGGCGAGCTGCAGTCTGAAAATAAGGATTCGTCGAGGGTTCAAGGTATTTCTGTTTCAAACTCAAGAATCTAAGTAAGCCCTTAAACCCTGATATTTTCAAATTTCATTTACTATGAATAGATTGAAGCAAACATTTATAGGTGTAATTATTAGTGTTTAAGAAAATTTGGTTTACTGTGAATAGATTAAAGGTTGAGGATTTGGGTGGATGGAGGTCCATACCCTATTCCAAAGATCTCATTTGTGCAGGCGGGAAGAATGCTAGCAAAGGTTGTGGAGGCGGGTCTTACACCTGCCAATAGCATTTTCTTGAAGGTTTAAAAATCCTTTTCAACAAATCCATCTATGCGTACCCTGCAATCAATGTATTATATAAGATCACATCTCTTTGAGAAATTATGTTTAAGACTTCACAATTTCCAGTAAGAGCAGTAAGAAAAAGTAAGAAAATATTCCCTATTGAGGCAACAAATTGACAATGCCATGTATATTAAGAAAGACTCTGGAGAGAAACTAGTATATTATAGAAGATGGGATTGTTTTCCATTGGATTGCAGATGAATGTCTAATTCCTTTTAGTGTGCCACCCTACTAAATATAACTTTTCTGTGAAGTTTGTGGAATCTCCTGCATTGGGTGATTTGTATGTTTGATTGATGAGGAACCATGTTGAAGATCAAAAACTCCATTAGGATACCATGCCACTTGTGGATAAGATGTCTTTGTGAAATTCTTTGAATTAACATAATCTATTGCTATTGCTATAATGTTAAAGGCAGACACTTTTGATGCTTTTAAGTTCATAAAACCCAAGCATAGGGCTTTGTGCTCCTTTCAAGTAGAGTAATGGAATCTACAAACTCTTGGGCATATCCCACTCTACAAGATAACATTGTTGTGGTGTGGTAGTAGTCGTTAATGTATTCAATCTCAAGCTCTTCCTTAAGAACATGTGTTGTTGGTTGTTTTTTAATTAATTTATCAATTTTTTCTAGGAAAGCAAGCCTATTTAGCCCCATTCCATATTCTCTTGAGAAAGCAGATTTATATCTTAGAAAAAAACAATAAAATATTTATGCTAGTCAGTTTTACTGTATCTTTGATTAATGCCATTGTGTGTATGATTACACAATTCTTCCCTGAGGATAATTTTAGGGAGAAGACAAAATATTTTGTAGCTTCATATACTCTTTGTATATTTGTTATTGTATCCAATTGTATACTTGGAAGAGGTGGTTCGTACTATTAAATATTTAATTATTTTTTGTCTTAACTTAGCAATCAATTATTGTTTTAAATTTAATTTACTATACAAAAGTTATTTCTTAGAGCTAATATGCAGATAATATATTAAATTCTTATTCCAATTTATACAACTGATATTTAGAAATATTTATTGTTCTATCCGTGTTCTCCATTTAGGCTTGTGGAATGAAACTTTTGAAGAGAAAGGATAACCCTGACTACAAGGTAACTAGTAGTTTTCTATGCATGGTCTGATTCTCTTTGAATATAATATAGTTATACTAATAATATTTAATAAACATGTTGGATTTTCTGTATTTTTTTGGGAGTAAAATCCCTTAATGGACTTTAAAATCTTGCAACATACAGTAGCAATGTTGGGATATGTGAAAGAGGAAGAGGCAACTATTTTGGAGCTAACATATAATTATGGTGTTACTGAATACACCAAAGGAAATGCATATGCACAAGTAAGAGCATATCATATGAATAACACAAGTCATGGGTTTTGGAGACTATTCTTGTTTCTTAATAATCAAATTTTGCAATTTGTGTTTGTAGATTGCACTTGGCACAAATGATGTATACAAGAGTGTAGAGGCTCTTCGTATAGTTATGCAAGAACTTGGTGGGAAAATAACCCAGGAACTAGGACCAATACCAGGGATTAATACTAAAATTACTTCTTTCCTTGATTCGGATGGAAAACGGTGAGTTGTCTCTCTTGCTTATTGTTGCTTGTAGCTATAGACCTTAATTTTACAGAAGTTATCTAATGAAACTGAGCAAACTGACTCATTAAGAATGAAAAAACATATGTCACTATTGATTTCTCACATAGACAAAGGAGATAATGTGGTTATAAGTTGTTACTTTGATCTGATAGGTAGAATCAGTCTGCCATGACTGTTACAAGTCATGATTCCCTCATAGCTGGGACAATCTGTTATGCTATTGAGAAACATTGTCATATTATTGTTGACTTGCTTTGATTTTCACATAGATCCACGTGATGTATAGCAATTTGAAGGAAATTATTGAAGGAATATAGAAATTATATGCAATAACAAGTACAAGTCTTCAAGTGGCATATTCTTGTGTAAATTCAACTCATGACATCATTTTATCATGATCCAATTATCATTCAGTCCCAGAGATTGGTCTCATTCCCTAGAATCCCCCACTCACCACCCAAGTCATTTTTGTAGTCAAGGATTTAAACCTTAAACATTAAAATAAAATTCAAATTTACACCTCACTAACCTTTTCACTAGCCATTACAAACTAGCCTAGTGCACATTTGTTTTGAATGTTTCTATCTTGTGGCCTCTAGCTCTCCTTGACCGATCCCATGTAGTAGTGGGTAGCAATGCCATAATCACATTTGCTATGATAAGATCATGCAAGATTATAATATGAATGAGATTTCATGAGAGGGTGGTTAGTTGAAACAAGAGCTATCTCAGTCAACTGTTAGACAAGAAAATGCTCTTAAAGTCAGCCAGTTCATGGCTTTGAGGGTCTGAATTCATAGCAGTATTATTTGTAGTAGTATCATCCTTTTTAGGCCTAAGAGAATGAATGGCCTTGATAATTTTACTCTCACATACAAAGTCCATATGAGGAGTCATCTAAATCGATCTTTCCACCTCCTCTGGAAGAATACATTTTGACAAATTAGGCCTGTGTCATGGAGTTAGTGGCAAGTTTCTGGTGCTCGATTGTTACCCAAATATTTCCAACTTATCAAACTTTGAGAAGAGAATCAATAACCTAAATTGTATCTAAATGGAATAATTTTACTCAAATTCCATAAAGTTGGTTGATTGTTCTTTTGCACATCGTCATATTAATAATTTTTTTCCCACAAGATGTCACAATTTTCACTGAACAAGCTGCTTGGATGAAATACTTCACATTCAAGTCATTTGGGAATATTTGGAAGCTAGAACTCCATTGTTTGTTTTAGGAAATTTTATCTCAAACTCTTCCTCCATCTATCAACATACCGCAATTCCCATGGTATTCAAGACCAATAAAATTATTCAACCACAAGTGCATAGGCAACTGTTGGGAAGGATTTTCTTTAGTCACTTGGTCAATCTACGATTGCTTTAACACCATTTTTTGATCAATGCTCTTTTTTACAAATTAATTTTTATATCATGCACTCTAGAGACCTTGTAACAAGCTTTATTTTGCTCCTTGTATGCTTATATTCATTGCATTGAATTGTACAATTCATCAAAGAATCACCCAAATAAAATCCCTATGAGAAAAAAATTATTCATCTCTTGTCTACAAACAAAACAGATGCACCATATTGCTCGAGATATGCTCCACCTAATCTGATTTGCTTGCTTAGGGACATGCTACATCCTAACTTCACAACATTGATATGAACATGGGGCCATTGGCTAAATGGCAGATTCTCAAATGCCTATTTCCAAGGAAAAATACTTACTAGAAAACAAAAGCTATTCAACCAATACATATCAACAAATGACCAACAATAGACAAGTTGAAGCCATGTTTGACAACTAAAATCAGTAATCATTTCTCCAAAAAGGTTATAAAGGCGTATGCTTCATCTTAGCACATTTCTAGGACTACCATGTAGTAGTCCATGTCATAGGATTACAATTTAATGTCATTAGCAATAATATATAATAGAGTAGAATCTGCATCCATTACTCAAAGCAAGATGTCTCTATACACAATTTACAACTACAGACATATGAAAAAAATGAGCTACAAAAAACTACCTTTGTGCCTAAATCTTCAAAAAAATCATCCAGAAACTGAGGGATGATATGTCAAGTGAAAGGGAAACAACACTAAATACTTTCCAAGAAAAGAATATAAACAAGATTGGAAATTTTGGGTTTTCTACAAATAGATAAAAATATTTGTTAAAAATCAACACTCTAACACAAACTAAATTTACCAAATGATATGGTAAACTTGTCCTTAAAGGTGAGCTCTTCATATGGCTTTAGTTTTCTTGCGCTTTGATTTGTTCTTGGATAGCTTCTGAGTCTCCATCTTTTGACGTGTAGCTTCAAATTCTTCTTATGTTGGTTCTCCAAATTGGTCACTAGAACCCCCATATTTTGCTACAAGTGATGAGAACATTGAAACAATTTTCTATTTTCTGTCAATTTGTCATTAGGATATGAGTTCCATGAGGTCTTCTTCAACAACTCCTTTCCTTTTCCTTGCAGAAACATTGCCACTCATTTATTGAATTCAAGAAGCAAAGTATAACTGCTGGCAAAAGTGCACAAACCTCTTGACTAGCTATGCCTATAAAGCAACTATAGAATAAAGTAGATCAAAGAATACCTGGGAGGACATTTCAAAGGGCTGTGAGGTGCCTATATTTTTTCCACTTCAGCACCCCATTGGCTATATGCTTTCTATTCCTTAACTTCTCCTGACAAGTCCATTAATCATGTACAATGAATAATCAATTACAAGCTAAATCAAGTAAAACATAAATTTCTTCATTTAACAAGTTCAAGATGTCAAAAGGACCTTGCACAAAGATGACAAATAGTACTGCTATGCCTAAAATCTTATCTGGCTTTTTGCATAGGCAACACATTATGCTAGACAAAACTCCAAACAACTAGATAGAGTATACATAATTCAATATACAATGAAAATTTTGATGTCATTAGGTATTAGATAGAAAAAAGAGAGAAGGTATACGAAGATGGTAGGGGCAGTAAGGTGTCAACATGCCCTCACCAACATGCTTCTATTTCACAACCTGCAATGGTCATAGGTGTAAACTTCATGCTAGTTGGAAACAAGGGAGCTTAGGAAAACAACAGTGGACAAGCTTTGTCCCCCTCACTAGAAAAACAAAAAAATTGCAATAGAGAATGCACCAATTTTGATTCCCTTGTAGGATTCTGACCTAGACCCTTCATCCTCTCCTTTATAGACTCAACGATTAGCTAGTAAGTGTTTCTAGGAATGGTTGGTTTGTGTGAGGATAGTTGAATATCTCTTGTAGATACCAATGAAAAATAGAAAGTGTTTTAGAGAAGGATTTGAAGGTTCCTTTAGGAGATCTAGAAGGGTATCCATCTCATTAGAGACTAAAGATGTATATTGGTTAGAGTTATCTTTTCAACATGTATGGTCCAAACAGTTCAATCTACAAGTAAATGTTATCCTTGGAGATGATTTTAATGTTATCTTTGGCCCTGATGAGTTTTGTTGTTTGGTCTTATATATATATGACAGACATGCATATATCGTGTAGGCTTCATATAGGTTCATATACACTGAAAGTATTTAGAATTATTTTAAGATATGCCATAGGTTGTCTGCTTTAGAGAAAACAATAGAAGATATTTAAAGAAGCATTACCTTACATTCAAGCTTGCTGGTTGCCATCTTGAGACAACTCAAAGTGTATGTAAGGAACAAGATCCCACTAATAAAAAAATGAAAGAATATGAGAAATAAGTAACCAATCTTATTTGAATGAAGACTACCAGGGTTATATGTATTTGTGTGTTAAGTTCACGTTTTTGGATGTTGTGCTGAAAGCTTTCTTGTGACTTATATCAAGATTGGCAGCTTTAATCCTCTAAATCTCAGGTCTACAAAATTCTTACAATCAGATTAGAAAATTATGTCAATACTAAGCCAAACACAACATTATGATATTGTCGTGTCTAAAGGCAATTTTTGTAAAAAAAGTGGGCTTCTTTTTTTCTGTTGATCTAAGTATCATTTGATTTTATTAAAAATCATTATATTTTTTTTACTTGATAAAGCAATTATAGACAGATGGCTCATGTTGCTTTTTCTCTGGAACTGCATAATAAACAAAAACAAAACCATGAAAATCATATAAATTGTGTTATTTAAATATATTTGAATTACTTATATTTTACCAACCTTTGTAGGTACTCATAGTTGATTCTCTTTTTATATCACTGTCTGAAGAGATCACCTCATAATTGCCATTTGAGGAGTAGTTGAAGTTCTAATTTGTTGATAAAGCCATTCTTAATGAAATAGTTTTGAAGAGAATTACAAAAAACCAATACAATATTGAAAATCAATAAAATATTAGCTTCTATTGTGAAATGAGGAGAACACATAGTTGTTGAAAAAAGATGCAGAATTTTAAAACATTTTCATGTTTTTGTACCTTGTTTAGGAGTCCAGTATTGGAACTGGAACTAGAAGTCTGGCCCAAAGTGAGAAGAGAGGCTTTCATGTTAACCTGTAAGAGGCAAGTGCAGTACCCACATTTTATTGTCATCACATTGAATGCACTCTTGCAGGGAAGGTTCACCTGATTACTATTTATTTTTAATCAATCCACTAGCACTCCAAAATTTGTTTTTCTCTATTATAAAAAATTGGATAACCGCTGCCATTAATGGAAAAGAGTGATCTTTATAGTATATATCCATGGAAGAAGAAGGTTTACTGCAATTACATTAGATCTATCTACATATTAAACTGTGAATAATCTGATATAAGTATAGAATGACGAGAATGTTCTCACACATCTACAACACATTCCACCATAAAAAACCTGCTCAAAAGCACTCCAAGCAACTTGTCTCTAAACTTGCAAATGGTTTGTATTTCATTCTACGATTTGTAGTTATTTTCATACAAGAGGCCATAAATCTAGACATTGTTGATTTCTTCATCCTTGTAAATTATGTGGTGGCATATACAATCACAAGAAGTCTACAATTGGTTTACATGATTTTTCTTTTAAGGAACTTCCTAGTTTGATATAAATTATTTTTGGTTGGATATATAAGCCAGACATAAATAGATTACTTCCTTGTAATGTAGTTTTTTTATTCATTAGATACTAGTTTTTCATGGCTCCATAACATAGGCAATATGACTTCTATGGTCAGTACCAACATTGCACAAAATCTCCTAGTTTGCAAAACTTCACAAACCCTACAGTTACTCTCAATAAGCATCTGAAAAAGACAAAATTTCACATATATAAGGAAAATAATATTAACCTAAGGATGAAGAATCATACATGTAAGAGCAATTGTTTCATCTTCTAGAATGGTCACTTAATCTTTCACTACTAATATACATCAATGGAAGAGTACATAGGGCACACTAGAGTTTGTTAATCTATAGCAATTCTCCCCTTCACTATATATTCAAGTATGTCGTAAAGATATGGCATCACATATGCCACCCACTTGTTTCTAAGGATTTCAATCTTAATATTTGAGGCACATCTGGGCAAGGGAGAACATAGATCCCAAAATATCCTATTACGCATCCATGGCGAGTTGTGACATTAACTACTCTTCTCAAGTATACACTATAGAGAATATAATACAAAATATCCTTCATGCACATATTTTATTCTCTACTGGTGTGTTATATTCTATTGTTCATGTATATTAGTAATTGGTTGTTTAATTTGGAAATTATACAAATAATGCAATTGTTATGATGATTTTCTTCCAGTTGTATGGCATCTAAGTTCAGGCAATTTAGATGGTAATCTCTTCTAGTTACAAGCTTTGCAATGAATGAAAAAATGATTCATGATATAAAGAGAGAGGGGTTGATCTTTGTTATGTAGGAGATGAATAAAATCTTAACTTGGGGCATAAGTTACCTGTAAGGGGTAACTAGCCCACAACTAATCTTATTCACTCAATTAAAGTTGACAAGTTATAATTAATCTAATGCACTTATCTTACATATATTTAGGGCATAATTTTCTATAAGTGGCCTTTATAGCATAAATCTTAACACTTGTAAAGAGAACTTAACAAAAGTAGTGCATAATAATGTATAACTAAATGAAGTTGTGGTAAGGTACACCACATGTCCCTTTCTATGTATTCAAATGCAATAAATTGTAAGCCTTTACTTAGTTTTACTTGTAACAGTCTTTAAGGCATTATCACAGATAGCTGGAGATGGGTGTATGGGAACTTGGGCAACAATAATGCCATTTAAAATTAGGAGCTAAATGAATAAGTGTATAATTATATTATAAATTTATGCATAAATATAGCAACTTGGAGACATTGGTCCAGCTATGTCATGCCAGTTCAAAACAGGGTATGAGAGTAATCGAATAAACATGCAACTATATTGTATAAATATAGTCACCAAGAAATTTGGAAGCAGATTGATTCCAAATCAGATTACGGGAGTAAATGAATATTGGTAGCATTATGTTATATATAAATATTGCCACTGTGAGATGTGGGTATGACCCTGTGGGGACAGGTTCATGGTCCTTGTCCCTATATTGGAGTTTCTAGATGACCATAATTTTTACCTTTGATGTGGTTGAGAAAAACATAGGGTAAAGATTCCTTGTGCACTCCTTCCAATCTTATAGTTAGAAAAGGGTTGTCTTGTCAAAACAAAGAGAAATATATGAAGAACATAATGTTAATGGAGAATTCAATCCCATTTATGATGCTCTGATTGTTTGTCATCTTGTTTATACAAAGAAAATTTAATAGCTGGATGAACCTAAGTTGTAATTAGGTAAATATCATATTTTGGACCACCTTATAATCTATTTGGAATTGGATTGAATCAACACTTTGTATTTCCTTGCCATAGAAACTGAAATACTTTGATTGGCAATTCTCAACAAATACTTTCCTGGTTATTTTTCAGGATCTCCTTTGTGTTGAATGGCACATATATGGTTTAAAAAATTTCTCCTTTCTAACTATTTTGGTATGGGACTTTTTTTTACCATTCAGAGCATGCTTCACATGTGAATTTTTCTTAGATTTTATTTTCTATTTTTGTTGTTTACTTGCAATTGCATAGTTTTATTGAATGTCGTGAATATTAGGTACTAAAATTGATATATTATTTCTATAAAGTAAATAGGGCATATTTTGAGCTGAAAATGGAAGGGAAGCTTGATAATCCTGATCAAAGAATTTGTGAAGATGTGGCAAGCTTTGTAAGAAATGTTGTTGATATCATATCATTGACGTCAAGTAAAGTGCTCAATGTCTTTGCATTTATAGGTGTACTATGGTGAACAACTATTTTTTACTTGTGACTTTGTCTAAATTGATATTTTACTTTGTAATGTTTGGCATATTGTTGCCTCACAATTTACATTTTGCAAGTGCATCAAAACAAGTTTTATTTTTTCAATATTTATTTATGCTATATATAGCAATTCTTTGGAAGAAATATTGTTTGATACAATCAAGTCTATTGCACCAGAACTGGTTTATTTTCTTCTACTCTATTCAATTATTGGAACTTTTGCTACAATCTAGATCTTTGGACAAAAGACAATTTTTTTGAAGCTACAGGTAAAGTATTGTTCAAAGTTTTGTTTGGAACCCTCATTAACATATTTGTGTTTTAGCTTTGGAATCTATCTTGTGGCCCAACTTTGGAAACTATCTTGTGTTCCCATGTTTTAATTAGGAATGGGTATTTAAAACCAAAAGGGTCAATTATGGATTCTTTCCCACTTAAGTGATAAATTGATATGGTGTTGAGTTTTCAACCCAATTCACAAGCAGTGGCAGTGCATTACTCCTTGGTTCTTTTCACATCATCATTCAAAATTTCAAACAACTACATACTAAGATATTTCATTATAGCTCCTTGGCTTGTTTTTGTAATGTCATTAAGATATTTCATTATAGCTCCACATACTTGTGCTTGTTGTCAGACTAATGGCAGGTATAATCTTATATTCTTTAACTAAAATTCTCTAGCTAACTCTCAATAGGGATCTCAATTATTCTATATAGGGCTTACAAAAGGAGGTAGACTTCGGGTATTCCTTGGTTAGAATACGAGATAATGCAGAGTCCATTTCTTTCTACAAGGGTGAAGAACACGAGTCCATTTCAATTAAGGCGTGCTTAACCCTTTCTAGTGCTTCACATGCTACAATTACTTAAGAAGTGCTTCATAAATTTCATCTATGTAGATAACTTCAGAATTAAGCAGTTATTTATTTTCCTCTCCTCTTCAAACATATTTTGAAACTTACTCCATACTATGCCATAGAAGTCTTAGATAGAAATTTATGCCTTTAAAATGACATAGGGCTCATTTAGAGACAATATGATGAACATATACTGTGCATTACTCTTCTTGTTTAAAATTTAAATTAATTCTTGATGTTTAAACTCTTGAGCAGGGGTTTTTTCCAGCCTTGGTGAAAAATGCAAGAGAGCTTATAATTTGGAACAAGCATCTTGCTCTCTTCAACAATGCCTATGATTTTTTTGTGTTTATTCTTCCAAGTTTAATAATTGCCCCAAGGTTCTTCAAAGGAGAGGTGGGTCAACTAATTTTAGATGATGGTATTTTGAGATAATATTCTTTGTATTCAACATAGGCAAGGTCCAATGTTGCTAAGATCATACTATTAATTTTTCCTTTGGGAAATGTTCAGGTTGAGTTTGGGGTTGTGACTCAATCTGGTATGGCATTCAAAAAAAATTTGCAAGCTTTGTTTGTCATTATATTAAAATTTGATCGTTTCAGGTGAGCAACAACTTTTAATATTTATAAACACATGTATTTGTTAATAAGTAAGGTTTCTAATTTGGGCTTTCTAGAATACTGTACTTGTTATATTTGAGTTCCATATATATTCAAACTTTGAGAAGTGAATATATATCTATGAAATTCTTAGTAGTGATACTAAATCTCTAATTAGTGTGGTGGTGCATTTGATGCTGCAAATGAACTAATCCATGCTCTTGTTTTTCTGAAGCTAGTCAACATCAAATTATGAAAAAATATAAGAAAATGTTTACAAAATTTTGAAAGCATTTAGTTTGTGCAACTATGACTCAAACCTATCATGATTATTAGGATGTTAGGTTTTATTGTTCATTAAGCTAATGCGTCAAAGAGCATATTATTGAGTCAAATTATCTTTACATATGGGAGTGCAATAGGTATTTTTAAATATTTTCAACTAGTAAGGTTAGGTATTGGATAATAAAATGATCAGAACTGGCTACTATCAGGATGTCATAAAAGTGCTCAATTATAATGGTTGGTGCAATAAGGGGATATAGAAGGATTGGAAAGCTATGATGGTTAGTGATGTAGAACATGATAGTCATTGTGACAAGGTCATATTGATCAACAAGATAGAGAAGGAACCTTTAGATCTCACTAGTCTATTACTAGCAATGGCACCTTCGTGTGCAATGGGTACGCTGAAGAGTTGTGGAAGGTCAATTAGTGATAGGTTCTGGTTTATAACCAATGAAAATCCAATACTTAAAAATTAAGTAGCAATTGAAATAGCAATCAAAGTTTTTATTTATGATCATCGTGGTTTAAAAAGTGAAAGCCCAATTGTGGTGATATTGTACTACTATTTGCAACATGCTCTTAATTTCATATTCTTGATTTTGTGTTCCAATATGGAGATTATTGGCAGAAATTACTTGAAACATATTTGGAGGATCCTACCCTTGTTTAGGAGTTTCCAACACCATTGTAAGGAGTGTGTAGCAGATTAAAAAGTGTCATGAATGCATAGCACATTGATTAAGAAACAAAAAATGGGTAGATGGAAATGAAACCTACAAGTTTTTCTGACTACAAGAAGAAAAAGCACGTTACAGACAAGAAATTTAAGTAGCTTTTGCAAATTTGATACCCAATTAACCTCCATCATTGGAAATATGTGAATTGCATAATTTTTCCTTTTAGATTAATCCCCACACCAATTAACCTCCACAATTGGAAATATGTGAATTGCATAATTTTTCCTTTTAGATTAATCCTCACATCTGTCACTTTTCAGAAATTTGAGAGCATTGCTTTCCCCACAAAACCAGTGATAGTACCAAAAGATAAGAAAGTGATAAAAACAAATGTCAAATTAAAGACATGAAATTTCCATAGTCCAAGGGAATGAGTTGGAATGTTTTTGGTAAAAACTTGTGTAGAGTTTTTTGTATCAACATTTCCCATGAGTTTTTTAAATAAATATTTTATATCAGATTTATGGTCCATCATCAAGATGTCATTTAAAAAACAAGAAACAATTAATGAATTTAAACATAAAATCAATAGTTAAATTCACATATTTCCAGACTAACTAATTCTTATGACCTTATCAAAACTGTGTTTGTTGTCTGTGTAAAAAATCTCTCCCCATTTCTACATGGCCATTGAAGCAGGTAAATATTGACCAATGAGACCTGCACTTCACAATGTCTTACTAGGTCTATGGACATAATTTGTATACTTTTTTTGTCTCCTGGCAATCCATAGAAGTAGCAACCTATATTTATCTTCAGAAAATAGATTACTTCATAAGTATGCACAAACACAAAAATGATGGCTCTTGCAGTGATCATTGGGACAGATCCATCATCTAGATGAGTTGTTTGTATTTGTTTTGTCCTTAACACAGTAGGTACAAAATAACAAGCTTTGAGAATAAATACTATTTATGGCACCAAAGAACTGCATATAACATGGCAAGTTCAATACTTGATGTGATGTTGAAGAATTAAAATGACTATATGAAGAAACAAATAAATAGATTGCTTATTGAATATGTTGAACCAATGTGTTTGTTTCCCATTAGTATTTCTGTACAGAAAATAGTAATACATTGCATTTTTTGATTAGAAAGACGAATTTAACCAGAGAAGTGGAAATGTGTAAATCATACAATCTCCTGACCCATGGAAATTTTTTCCAAAATCGTTTTCTTTACATTGATCTACAACTGAGCAAAAATAGTAATGCCTTCCTTGGGAAACAAAGGTGGGTATCAACCTGAATCTTAAATGCTGCCACACTTTGAAGGGACTACCATCTAGAGAATGTCCATTTGTACTTGAATCCAAAGCTCTAATATTTTTTTTCGAGGATCATATAATCTCACTTTCTTCTTTTGCATTTTAAATTTTACACTATAAATTGCAAAGAATCAATCAAAATTTTCCATAAACAATTTGGTGTTTAAATGATATACCAAAACTTGAAGAGTAAATCTTTGAAACCAAAAAGCATAGTATTTTATTTAAAAAGAATAGGAAAGTACATGGGATTTAGATAAAAAAAATATAAACCTGATTTTATCATCCCATATTTCAACTTACAAAAAAGAGCAGAATTTTTTTACAAGATAAAGTTTGTTGTCCACACCCATAGGCCAACATACACTAGTCAAAAACTTATTGTAAACCTGAAATTTTCACTCCTTGAATTTACCCCTAACATGTCTGTAAAAAAAAGTGCAATTTCCCCCACGGCCAAATCAACAATTTTCTCTTAAAAATAAAAAAGAACCCTTTTTGCAAGATGCCAATACCAATCACCGGCCTTGGAGTAAACATAAAACAAAAGAAAAGCATTGTAAACTGACAAATACAAGAATAATCAACACTCACGTATGTATTGAGCTTACTGACGAGCAAATGCAATTGTCAGGTTTAAAGCCAAATTCTGCAACCTTTGCTAGCATCCTCCCTCCCATGCCAAAATGGGAGCTTTGAAACATATGAACATCCATCGAATCATAAAGGATAGAGGAAATTTGTCAGATATAGTCACAAATTCCCGAGTAGACATGCATGATTACTTGCATCCTTCTCAATGGTAAAATTAGGTAAAATAAGCAATAATGTAGCACAATCCATGCCCAGATGGAACACAAAAATTAGATTTTTTTTGTTCTCATTTGAAAATGCATGAGTTATCTTTTGTTCTGGAAGCATATAAAAGGCATGTTATCTTTTGTTCTGGATGTATAGAAAAGGCAGGTGAACAGTTTGAAAGAATGCCTCAAAGAGAGGTTATCTCATGGAATGCAATGATTGTAGGAAATGCAAAAAATGGATTTTTTTTAAAAGCTTTAGAAAATTTCAAACAAATGCAATTGGCAGGTGTAAATCCAAAGTCCACACTTTTTCCAACATTTTGTGCCAAAATAGGAGCATTGGAACAGGGTATGGACATCCATCAAACCATAAAGAATAAAGGAACTTTATCAGATGTTGTAGTTGCAACTACCCTAGCAGACATGCATGCAAAATGTGTTAGCATAGAAAAGGCATGTGAATTGTTTGACAAAATGACCCAAAGAGATGTCATCTCATGGAATGGATTTTGCAAGGATGATCTCAAAATCTTTGAATTAATTGTAGGATATGCACAAGTACAGGTTGTCTCTGCAGGTTAAAATGCAATAATGTAAGTGGAAAGAAATATATGTATTATCACAAAATCTTGTGCATTAATGACTATGTTTCTTTTGTTTTGGAATATTGATACATAAGATATAACTATGTATGTGATATTAGGGCATTACCTCTATGCACAATATTGGATCAACATTAAGATTGGTCTGTGCTAGCATACAAAATGAAGGAAATATGCTTATGGGTCAATAAATATCATGTGAATAACATGAATACTTAGATACACGAGCTTGAGATAAAGCATACATATTTCTAAGTTGCATAGTTTAGTAGTGTATATGTACACATGAAAAGGTTGTAGTATGTACTCATGTGTATAGGTTGAGCAATGAGCAATGTATAGATTAAGTATAGGAGTGGAGATGCACACAAAGAGGAATAAAAAAAGCAATTGAGATTAAAATCAGAATTTCACCTTAATGAAATCTTGTGAATTTTGTTAATACAAGGGGAGATTTATATTTGATACTGTAAGGAACATGTGCAAAGATGCATCTTAAATTGTATAAGTTTAAAACATTCTGCAGTACATGCTTCAATGATGTTCTTAAGTGACCAAATCTATTCTACAGTATTGGTGTCCACTCCCTGATGTATATCCATTTCCCTATATTTGATAATCTATGAAATTCTGTGAAAGAAAGGGTTTTATAATTAGGAAATTAGACCAGAGAGCAACATTTGCACCACATATTTGCTAGCTTAAATTCTGATTATAGTTTCTTTAATTTTATTTGTACTGCCAGGGTAATGAAATGGCATTATTATTTGGGCTCTTAAAAGGCTGCAACAATACTCATGACAATAACTGCCAATAGCAAGAAAGGTTGTTTGTAGAAAAGATTGTTTGCTAAAATGTCAATGAGATTAACTAAGATTTTTCTTGGAAATAATCTTTTAGGGAAAAAGGGATTTTCTTTGAGATAATTCAATAATGCAATGCTCCTAGAGAGACAATTTCAGTTAAGACAAAAATGAGTTATCTTTTACTGGTTAGATGAGATCAATTCTCAACTTTCTTGCATGTGGTATTTAAGCTTTCGAAGTTTGTAATAGAAAATGCTTTTCCACTGAGAAAGGATAGCAATATTTTCTATATTATGTGTAGCTAAAATTGAAAGAAAATAATGCTTCAGTAATTTTCATCAAGCTTGCCAAAATACAGGAAGTTGATCATATTTAACACTATATTATTAGCTTTCTTATTTATATCACCGACTGGATCTTCTTGTGAATGTAGATTGGATATAGACATATTGGCTGTGCTCCAGTCTATGGTAATGAAAATGAAGTAAGTTTCCACATCTATTTCCAAACTGCTTTATCAGTTCTTATGGTTGATATTTGATTATGAATTTTAATTGCAGAAATTCTAGGTTATTTCATAATTTGACAATGCTACTATTTACAATTCATCTTTATTTTCTCATCTTTTGAGTCCTAGGTATGGAATTCAAGTTATATTTACATTTATGATTTCCTCGAAATGTTGTGATGGATAGGGGGATAAAAAGTCTCACTTGTTGTAATTGTTTGTACTGTAAAGTTTTCATGATTTTTCACATTAATATAAAATTGCTTTCTTCAAGTAGTAAAATTCAAAACAAATTGACATAAACTAAGTAATGGAGACAACATGGCTAAGTGTGGACATTTCTTTCTCACAATTTTGACAGAAAAATAACATAGTATAGCCAAGCAATGTAAATTCCATATTTCTTTTTGGCAAAATAAAATTTGAAATCTCAAAATTAATTTTTCTATCAGTGTTTTCCTCAAACATTTCTTGATTCATTTCATGCTAATAAATATCCTCTTCTAAGTTTGCATTTAAGTTTATACTTCTATAATTGTATTAGGTCTCTAGTTATCTTGTGCAATTATAGAATGCAGTTTTCCCCTTACTCAAATTACACATAGTTTTGAAGTTGCAATTAGTGGTTGCCAGATTGGACTTGCACTTAAAGAAATATTTCAAAGGAATATAGTGAAGTGTGAGGACTTATGGATTACTTCCAAACTTTGGTAAGTCAAGGAAACTTGATTTTTTTGTGAGAATCATAGGTGGTAGAAAACTTGGCCTTTTCCTATAGAAAATATTCAGTTCTATCTATAGATCTAGTTAATGTGATCTTAATATGCAATCTCTCGTTCAAATATTTGTTTTGAACTTCTTTTCTCCTGTAGGCCCTCTTCCCTACCCTACCCCTCTATTTACGTGGTTTTTTATGATTGGAAAATTGTGGATGAGGTTAGTATTCCTTTATTACAATGTTGTGTAAGCTTGAGTCACCAGCTTTAGATTAAACTTGGCCCATGCTTTATGTATCCCATGTTCCTTGCTACATGTATGTTGGTGTTATGGCACTCCTTACTGCAAAAAGGAGGATTTGAACTTTCTTGAAGATCTTCAGAGTGTTTATAGTCTTAACGTTGAGGGAAATTCACATCATACCAAGAATTGTTAATACATAAGATGGCTAATGAAGCCTTGTAGTTAAAAAAAATAAAAATTGGGCTGATATAGAATCATTAAATCGATGATAAAGGAGGATTGTAAATGTTGTTGATTTTTCTCATTGTTGCATGTTATTCATCACAACTACGTATCAAAACAAACAAGTTCTTGGTAAGATGGGACAATTCTACCTTATATAGTGAATTCATTTGGTTTATTTATGTGTTCCAGTATTATGTTTTACTTTCACTAAATAATTTAATTGATTGATTTTGATATTTGTGGGGGAATACATCTTTATGGTAATCCTTACATCTATTCTCCATAATCTCCATGTCTAAGCATTGGCATTTTTCATATCACAAGTTCCAAGGAGAAGGTTGTGTATACTCTAAACCTTTATGTTTTGTTTCTATCAAACAATGTATGACATTCACTTTTTTTCTTTCAAATGCATAGAATAGATGAGAATAGTTGTATTGTGTCTAGAGGAGACCCTATAGGAGCTATGCAATGGAGAATAGATTCTACACAAGATGTGTTGCAGTTTATCTACAGTTTACATAATAATCTGTATCATCTTACCTTCACTTTACATTAAATCAACCTATTTGTAATATATCAAATCTCATTTCCTCAACTTTGATATATCTAACCACTTGTTTAGTGAGTAGCCTAAAAAAGGCTACATAATTTTAAAATATTTTCTACCTCTATTTTAAGCCTTCATCCTAGCAACTTAAGCTAATATATGGATGTATAGAACAATGCAAAATTATATGTTTCTACTGACTTATCCTTACTTGCATAGAAAGCATAAAAGCTCTTATAGATTTTTTATTTTCCCTCTCCTTTGTGTCAATCTCAAGATGATGAGTTATTAATCAAAATTATAGATTCCTAAAATTAATGCAAACACATCCATAAATACCTTCATATGTTTCCTTATCCTTCCTTACCACACATAATTGATTGACTTTCTTTACAAAACCATTATTTCATCTTGTTTACTTCTTGAGCAAATATAAAAATCTTTTAAAATATTTCCAATTTTCTTTGTTCTATATTTTTTTTTTTATTTTGCATTCGATTTTTGTTATTTGCACTAGGATTTTGTCTTCTTAAATTGATTTTTCTTGTGCTATGTTATTGCAGTAGATGCAATGCTACTTTCTGCAGCAGGGCACAATGTTAGGAATACAGGCGTGAT
The DNA here is from genome assembly GCA_007258455.2 of Sequoia sempervirens. Lineage (NCBI taxonomy): Eukaryota > Viridiplantae > Streptophyta > Pinopsida > Cupressales > Cupressaceae > Sequoia > Sequoia sempervirens. The sequence goes on along the minus strand of VDFB02049217.1, from coordinate 115,205,516 downwards.
TGATTTATGGGAAGATGCAATTGTAGCAAGCATTGGGAAATCATCAATGAGGATGGAAATTGTTGAATCATCTTTACTGGAAAAGGTAATTTTGCATGGCATGTTTTGATTTTGTTGTTGTAGAATAGTAGGTCCAATTTATGACTTTTATATAAGAACTATCTTTTCCTAGTACTGAACTGCAATCTTACAAATCCTGCATTAATGATATAAAATGCACAATGGAAGTACACCAATGATCATCTTATAGGTAGCAGTGCAAGGCAGTCTCTGCTTCAGTGCATAATGTCTACCAATGTCTTCTTTGTATCCTTTATTCTCAAGTTAATAATTTAAAGCAGTACCATAGAGGGTTCAAAACTTGAGAATACTAATTCCATAACAAGCATGAGGTTATTTGATTGGAACAAAATTTGAGTAGTAGTATTTCAAAGGATGCATGTATTTGAGGAAAATACTACAATTTCCTATGCCAGGTGATGAGACCTTATTTGATGTCACCATGCTTGCATGGTTAAAGAATTTATTGTTTCCATATTATATCTTTTGGCATAGTTCACCATAATTAAATTTTTAGTTGAGATTTTGATGGATATTTAAGGAAGTGTTCTTATCATCTCCATTGTCCTAAGAAAAAATCAAGGAAGTGTTCTTATCATCTTTGTTGTTCTAAGAAATATTTAAGGAAATGTTCTTATCATCTCCGTTGTTCTAGAAAATCTCATAGAACCGTTGAAACAAGTAAAGGATGCCATATTGTAAAAATCTAAATGTGCTAATTATTAGATCTTGGCTGTATTTTCATTTTAATAACTATATTTTCATTTTAATAAACATATTCTATAACCCTCATTAAAATCTTATTTTCAGGTTGTAGCTCATCAAATTGGAGAGGTGAACATGCACTTTTTACTTTCATTCGACCATGACTAGTGAGATTTCTAGATAAGAAGTTGTCATCCTTCTCATTCGAATCCTTCCAATCTTCTCTCAAGGGTTGTCCGGCTAGAATGGGAGGGAAATGCTGCTCTAAATCGAGCAATATATGCACCGCAAATAATATAACTACATTTACTATATATTTTTGTCTTTTCTCCCTTCAATGTTTGTAGCATTTGTATTGTATCTTGGATTTGTCTCCCATGGCAACCAAGAGTACAGTGAATGATGTATTTCTTGGATCTTTGTTTATGTAGTTGTATTTTGTTTGTAGTTCCTTTGGTTATGTAGCTATTTTTTGTTTCTATATATATATATATATATATTTTTTCATGCAATACAAAAAAAACATTTGAATTTATCTATGATATTTGAGATTTGTATGCATTAAGTTGTTTGTTGATTGTATTTAATTTTTTTCATGTTAATCCAATAGAAAAAAAACATTTGAATATCTATGATACTTGAAGTTTATATGCATAAATTTGTGAGAATTAATTAAGTTAGATTTGATTTATAACTTCAATCATTGATTCATTGAAATAAATGACTAAAATAAATGAATATGTCAATGACCAAATATATGACTACAATGACTAAATATATGACTACAATGACTGAATATATGACTGAATATATGACTAAAGTAATGACTAAATTAATGACTAAATATATGATTAAATTAATGACTAAATTTATGACTAAAGTAATGACTAAATAAATTACTACCATGTCTAAATAAATGACTAGTTAATAACAATCAATGACTAAATTAATGACTAAATATATGACTAAATAAATCACTACCATGACTAAATAAATGACCAGTTAACAACAATCAATGACTAAATCAATGACCAAATCAATGACTAAATCAATGACTAGATAAATGACTAAAATAGTTTAGTCATAAATTTGGTCGCGTTATAAATGACCGACAATAAACTACTAATAGTCACATGATCAAAATTAGTCATTTATATGCAATTTTTAGTAGTTTATTTAGTCATATATTGTTTTTTTTGTACTAGTGGTCCAAATCAATGGCGGATGCTGGTGAGAACATTATTTGTCAGCAATACACAACACAGTCCTTTTCTAATGACCCGTGGTATGCCAATATTATTTACTTCATGCTCAATAATCGGTGCCTATAGGGAATGAATACAACTCAGAGGAGGGAAGGGCACTGAGAATGAAAAGTTCCCATTATATGCTCAAAAGAGGACTATTATATAGGAATAACTTTGAGGGAGTTTACCTGTGATGTCTGGATTAGCAAGAAGCCAAGCACGCCATGGCTGAATTTCATGGTAGGCATGGCACAGAACACAGATCAATAGATTCCTTAGCAAATCAGATTCTCAGATCTAGTTATTATTGGCCATATGTGTTTAGGGATGCACACCAACATGTAAGAACATGTCACATATGTCAAATTTTTGCATCAAGAGAGCGTCGTTCAGCCATGCCATTGTAGCCTCTATATGAGGTAAGACCATTTGCCCAATGGGCACTTGATTTTATTGGGGTGATTAGCCCAAATTCTTCTATAGGACACAAGTTCATCCTAACTGCTACAAACTATTGCACCTATTGGACTGAGGCACAACCATGCAAGAATAGTTCCATGATAGTAGTCATCAAGTTCCTCACCGAATGCATCAGAACTAGGTTTGGAGTACCCTTCACACTGGTATGTGACAATGGCCCTGCCTTTTCTTCTTCTGAGTTCATTTCATGGGCTTATGATCATAAAATTGTTTTAAAGTATTCTTCAAACTATTACCCACAAGGAAATGGAGTTGCAAAATCAACTAATAAAAATCTCTTAGGGGTAATTAAAAAATTGTTAGAGAAATATCCTAGGGACTAGCATACCCAGCTAAGATTTGTCTTATGGGTAGATAGGACCAGGATCAAGGCCACACTAAAGACTTCACCATTTAAGCTAGTATATGGCCAAGAGCCTATGTTCCCTATCCACTTGCAAATACCTGTCCTAAAATTTATGCAGAAATTTTACTCTAGTGATGACATGATTGAAGTAAGGTTAGTTGGTTTGTTGAAATTAGAAGGGCAAAGAGATGCTGCTTTGCAACAATTCTTTAGACACCAGACTGTTGTCAAATGTTGGTTTGACAAAAGATCCAAAATCAAGGCTTTTAGAATATCAGACCTTGTGCTACTATGGGATAAAGCTAATGAAAAGAAGGGTGATCACTAGAAATTTGATAAGCTCTAGTTGGGTCCCTATCAAATCGCTGAACTCCTAGGGGAAAATGCTTTTTGATTGAATAGTTTAATGGGAGAACCTATTCGATTGCTTGTCAATAGACAGTTTCTTAAACATTACTTTGGATCTTGAAAGTTTGATCATTTTTGTTGGGTTGTATATATGTAGATAAGTTTGTTCTACTTGTAAATAGTTTTGTTGTTTGCCTTGCTTCCCTTTTTCTTTTACTCTTTTGCTTGTTGTTTCCTTTTTGTTTGGGGACCTTCATTTTATACAGTTGTAAAGGGGGTTGTTATCTAAAGTATACTTTGGTTACTAGGAGAGAAGCTGGTTTAGATATTTTCAGGTTTTCTGATTCAGTGATTTTGTCCTAAATTTGTTGTTTATGCCCATTATCAATAAGAGTTGTGGAAAGTCTTGAAAACAAGGTGCAAAGTAAAAAATATTCATTAGCTACAGCTGAATCTATCACAAATCATCAAAAACATCTCCTTTTATAATGGTACATTTATCTTAGGGCGATGGTGTTACAAGATTTGAGTGAAAAATATAATTCCCTAGATGTTGTTATGAGGTCCATGGTAGTTTTAAACCTAGAAAAGATGTTAGACATCTGACATATTGAGAAAATTGAATGAAATATCTTAAATTCCAAGAGAAAAGAAAAGAAAAGAAAAGAAAACTATCTAAGAAAAGAAAGCTCAATATGAATGGGTGATTCTAGTATCTCTACTGGGGCTATGGACGCTTGACTGGCAGTAGAGCAATGCTGTGAGAAAACTAGAGGTATCTTCATTAGGGCTATGAGCTTAACTAGCAACGGAGCAATGCCCAGGATATCATTGCACAACAGCTAAAGGGGATCAACTCATGTAGTTAAAATCTTGCACATTATTGTTCAAAAGATGAGGAAAATTTTGTAAAAGGGTGACGCACCATCAAGCACACACAAAGATTCAGGGGTAGCCAGTGTTGATTTACATTTGAGATTTTAGCTCAACCTTGGTTGTTAAAACTGACCTAACTGGAATTGTGATGCCATAAACTAGGAGTTTTGGGTAGCAGAATCCTTCAGTTTCTTGAAAATGGTTAAACCATTTTCCCAGCCAAGTCACCATTTGTTATGCCTTGCATAACCACCCCATTTTAAACTTGTTTAAAATAGGTCCCCCTTGTTCTGTTATGTTTTCCTTTGGTTCTTTAGTTGGGTCTTAGGAGTTCTTTTGTTTTCCTCCTAAGTCTATCTTTTGTTTTGTCGGAGCCGGGTTCGGGGCTAAATCTAGACGTAGAACTCTTTTAGTGTTTCTAGTTCGGATCTTGTTCCGACTCCGACTCTACCCTCTTTTGTTGTCTCTTTGTTCTGTTGGTTGTTTTCAACTGACATTTGGGTCCCTCTTTTCTATTTTTATTTTCCTTTCGTTTTGTGTTTCGTGCCTTAGGAATTTTCCTTTCCTCCTTGGGCCTTTTCTTTTGTTCTAGCGGACCCAAAACCGGAACGGAAATCGAACTTGGAATTCCTTCCAAGTTCTATTTTTTGTTCCTTTCCTGGTCCCGGTTCTATCTCTCTTTTGTTTTTGCCTTGCACATCTTTGGTTTTATTCTGGCAGACACAGAATCAGAACCGGAACTGAACTCTGAAGCTTTCAATAGGTTCCTGGTTCAAGTTCCATTCCGGTCTCCGTTCCACCGGTTTTGTTTGTTTGTTTTTCCTTTGTTCTTCGTTTTTTGGTTGTGGGGTGTTTTTCTTGCCTTCCCTTTTTATTTTCTCATCATTTTTCATTGTTCCTTCGTATGTTGTCAGAGGAAAAGTTGGGGTGGAATCCGAACTTGAAACTTGGAAAAGTTTCAGTGTCAGATTTTGTTCCACCCCCGCCCCCGTTGTGTTTCGCTTAGGATCGGTTTTTACTCCGACCCCGCCTGCATTCGTTTCCATCTGTCCCTTGCGTTTGGTCCCTTTTGCGGATGCAGAGCCGAAATGTGGGCTAGACTTGGAAGTGATGGTTATTTTCATGTCCGGTCCCCGTTCCGACTCTGGTCCCGGTTCCAGTTTCATCTTGGTTCTGCCCTTGCCATTTTTAAAGGTAAGTATGTCTCTGGTCCAGATTTGGTTCTGCCTCTACCAGAATTGGGTTTCTTCTTAAGGATATATGAAAGGGTAAGATGAAATGGTATATTTTGTATGCTTTCAAGGACTAATGGAGGCGTTGTTTTGCAAGATTAAATCATACATTCGGTGCTATTTCACAAGGAAGTCAGTTGGAAAGTATGCCTCAATTAGATTTGGCATGAAACTCCTCAAAGAAGAAAATTGGTAGGACCCTTGCAGCTCGATATGAAGTCTTGCCGACTGAAGAGTCTCACCGATAGTTTCACTCTTCGGTGTCACTAATGGGAACCCGCTATGACCTCCTGCCGACTGAATGATGTCTTGCCGAATGTGGATGTCTTGCCAACGGAGGATCATAGTGACCGCAAGGGCAGCTAGGATGTCGGCTGGAAAAAGTAGATTGACATTAATGATGATATTTCATAGCATTCAAAGCAACTCTGCATGAGCAGTTTTTGAGGTCGAGGTAAAGTGCGTGATGTCTTAATGGCAGACTCGAAGGCCATAAGTTAATGCGACAGTTGCCAAAGATCTAAAAGGCCATCCCTAGAGTGATCTCTCACCGACATGAGCAGAGTATGTTCATTTAACGCGTCCTTGACTTTGTTCAAACTCTTTGAGGGCCGACTCTGTCGCAAACCGACACGTATTGTAAATCGTAAATCAGGGCTGATATTTTGAAGGCATGTGTATATATGGAATTTTTGGCCTCTTTGTAAGAGAGAGAAGACTTTTACTTTGTAGATGGATCGAGATTTTTACTTTGAGAAATTTTAGCTTTTCTAGATTGGATCTTTTTTATCTTTTTTTCGGATCTTCTTCTTCTAGTTAGGGTTAGTATAGAGAAACTCAACAGTAGGAGGTAGTGATGTAGCTTTCAAGTTTTCTTAGTATAGATGGAGATGATTTGAAGACATGGGTTTATGTACACTAGTGAAGCTTGCCAGATTTGTAAATGTTGTTTATCTGTTTCACCAACAGTAGAAGTAGCCAGATTTAAATCTACTTCATATTGTGCTCCAGAATGGTATTTATCTCGGGTTAATTATTTGATTTGGAAAGCTTTCAAGGAATGGAATTTTTATCTTATTTTTTGTTTAAATGGTGATTTGCAATCTGCTATTAAAGTTTGCACTATGAATGAATGAAACTATGTATTAATTATGAGTTGATTTTATTCTACAGTTTTAGTTTAGGAATTCCTTGGAAGGCAACAAGTCTGATTGATTTAGATGAATTAACATTCTCTGTAATTCCAAATCTTTAATCTATCTTTTTTTCTATTTCTTTAAAAACCCCCAGTTAAAGTAGGTTTGAACTTATGTTGATCTTATGACAATCCAAAAGCTCCACACCAGTAGGCCCCTTGAACATTATAGTTACATCAACCATTGAGTGAAATCAGCACAGTCGTGAACCGATTAACAAGACCTTGGGAGTTAGGTGTCCATGTGTTATCTTTCTCTTTCAGGAGAAATAGAATAGTAATATTCTATTTAATGTTGTTGTGTTGTTTTAACCATCAACAAGACTTAGCTTCAAGTTGTTCAGGAACTGCAGGGGTTCGTAGGACCTGAACTACAAAGTGGTATTCTTTCGTATCTTCTTCTAAAGCTACCAAGGAAGCAATGCATGCCATGGCATAAACATGACTATTTTCTCTCCTAGGGACACTATCTATTGTGAAAGAGGAGAACTATTTAAGCAAGGAAAATGAAAGGTCTCAATATTGGGACAACTTACTATGCTTAACTTGATAGGTTCCCATTATCTGGTTCACGATAAGTTCATAATCACCTAGAATATGCAGATATTTAATTCTTAGCACAATCGAGACACACAAGCTAGCAAAAAGGGCTTCATACTTAGCAATGTTATTGGTGCTAAGAAAATCTAGTTGAAAAGATAAAGGAACTAGTTTACCTTATGTGGATATCAAGACCACACTAGCTTCGAAACTAGGTTGACACCTCGATCCATTGAAATACATTTTCCACTCAAGGTCATGATTAATTACAAAATTGTTTTCATCAGGAAACAAATCCAGCCCTGGGAAGGAGCAAGATGAGGGAGCGTCGGCTAGTTGATCTGCAACCACTTGACCCTTTATTGACTTTTTAGTAATGAACTTTATATCAAACTTAGAAAGTAACATAACCCATTTCTCTAATCTTCTAGCTAGGTCAGCACTAGAAAATAGATGTTTTAAAAGATTTTTCTTCACTATCACATGCATTTTAGCATGGAGAATGTAGTGTCTCAAATTCTGCATAGCAAAGATGAGAGCAAGACACTACTTTTCAATGGAGGAATAATGAGTCTCATAGTCAACTAGAATGTGGCTAATGTAATAGACTATTCCTTCCTTTCCTGTGTCATCATATTGAGCCAAGAGAGCTTCCAAAGCATATGGTGATGCAGCGATGTAGAGTAGAAAGGGTATGTTGTGCATAGATGACATCAATATGGGAGGATTGGCCAAATAGGATTTGATTGACTCAAAGGCTTTCTGGCACTCTTCATCCCATATGAAATGGACATCCTTTTTTAACAAGCAACTGAAAGGGAGGGTATGATCAACCAATTAAGGTCTCGAAAGTCAATACATATGTGAATACGACCATCAGGCTTGCTAAAAACAACTATATTTGAAATCCAAGGGGAGTAGTCAATTAGATGGAAAAATCTTGCTTTAGAAGTTTCTCTATCTCAGTCTTGACCATCAATGCTACCCTAGGATTGATCTTTCAATTTTTTTGCTTAACAGGCTTGGAATTGGGACTTAGAATGATATTGTGAACCACTATAGACTCATCAATATTGGGCACATCCTCATACATCCAAGCGAAAAATGTCAGGATGAGAATGAAAAAGATCAGAGTGTTCATTTGCTTCTTCTAGAGAGAGACACTTCCTAATCTTGATTTTTTTTTTGAAGATTTAGGATCCATAGAAATTTCAATAGTATCTCCTTTAAGGAGGGAGCTGCAGTATTCAGGATGAGATATCTTGATGTCATCACTAACGTTAGATAGAGGGTCTTCCTCATCAATACTCAAAATGGATTCCCCAAAGTATGCATGCCTGTGTAAGTGATACGAGAATTGTTTCTTGTGGTGATAAGGAGACAATGGGGAATAAGAACCTAGAAATTCCCCTAACATTTCATCTAAAGAGAAGACATCTAGAGGGACCCTCTCAGATTTTCCACTTTCCTTTATCAATTTAGAGTGAACCAAGCTCAACGGCTCAGCTAAAATCATATTAACACTCCACCAAGGCTTTTTCTTAGACTGTTCTATAGAACATCCCAAACCCAGATAACATTGTCATGGCTTGAACTAGATAGGGAATTGAATTCCTTGCTCGATATTCCCTAGGCCTTTCTTCCCATAGCCATATCATGGGGCGAGTTCATATTTGAACTCGTAATGAGTCTACAAAACCTCAAGAGGTGGTGGCTCCACGTAGAGCATCTCTATCAAAGTACTCCCACATTCCTTACTAGGCTCAAAAACATTAACCTCCTTTGCAAGAGTGGGATTACTCTCCTCAGCAAAGGGAGGAGTGACCTCTTGAATAGGATCACACTTATCCTCCTCAGTGGGAGTATCATCCACCATTGTTTCAGGGGTACTTAGAAGGTATATGTAGGTGGGGCTTACCTTGTACTCTGCGATGAAGAATTCAAATAAATTCAAGGAGCTCCAATCATCACCAAGGAAAGTGTTTGTTTGAGAGGAAGAAGGGGAAGATGGGGAAGACTCAGGGTCCTTTGCTTTAGGTGGTTCCTCATTTATAACACCTACTCTAGGAACAACTTCCATAGAGGGTAGCACTGAAGAACATGCCATAGCATCAGTGGTCAAAGATGAAATACAATTCTTAAGAGTAGATACAACTGAACCATGACCGACAGCTGCCAACTCATCGAGGTGAACAACTAAATTAGATCTACTTTAACTATAACTACTCGATTATTTGCAACAAACTTCAAAGAACGATGTAAGGTAGAAGTCACAACACCCATAGCATGAATCCAAGGTCTTCCCAAGAGGAGGTTATATGGTAAAGGTCCAGGCATCACATAAACCAATGTGGGTAAGGTAATGGGAGCTAGCTACAAAGGTAGTATTATTATACCTAGAGCCTCGCGGCCAACGTTATCAAATCCATGAATATACAAGGAGGAAGCCACTAAAGAAGATGAATCAATTTTAATCTTAGGTAATAGGTCCATACCATAGACATTGAGAGCCGAACAAATGCCAACAAGAGTATGCCTAATTGTTGGAAAATGTTCCTCAATCTCACAGGCTGAATCCTCTGAGAAAGCATGGTCACTGTGACATTCATGATGTCTGGCTGACTAACAGTTCAGTAATCTTGTGTTTTTCTCATGTCGCTGTGACTTTGTTTAAGTCTTGCCAAATGGACCTATCGCTATGACTTGGTGCATTCGCTGTAACCCTTTGCAGAGTGGAAATGTCTGGGCGATAGAAGGCTTTGTTATTGGGTGCTTAGCAGATGTCTATGTGACCTATGGCAACTGGATCATCGGTGTAACCTTTTTGCTTCAATATGAAGTCTTAGCGATGGAGGGTTGTCTCACCGATATGTTTTCTCTTGAATACACTCAGAGTAACTCAAAGGGTATCGGCATGAAGTCTTGGAGATATGTAAAGTCTTGCCGACATTGCTTGTGGTCATCGAGGAAACTCATATGTATCAGAATGATGTCTTAGCGACGATAGGAAGTCTTGCCGATATCGGCATGACCTTTGGTCTATCTGGCCAATGTGGCAGTCGACATGACTTGTTCCTATTGGCATGTAGTCTTGGCGACTAGGAGATGTCTCGCTGATTGAAGTCATCGGTATGACTTGAAGGCTTTGCTATGAAGTCTTTGCGATGAGAGTTTGTCTCATCGACGGTGTGGGATGTGTTCGGCATGACTCCTGGCGAAAGGTGAGCATGGGGTAACCTGGAGACTTCAGCGTGAAGTCTTGTTGACAAGTGTTGGTCTCGCCGATAGGGATGCAACTGAAGTCATCGGTGTAGCTCTCGATGCCCGGTGAGAGGTCTTGGCGAAGTCAAATGTCTTGCCGACTCGGCAAGACATGGGTGCTCGATATGTGGTCTTGGCGAAAGACATAAGTCTTTCTGACTGGTGAATGCAGCGGTGCTCAGGGTGACTTAAGACCTCAGTATAAGGTCTTGGTGAAGACAATAAGTCTCGCTGACTCTTGAATGTATTCAGTATGACTCCTAAGCTTGGTGTCTTAGCAAAGATGGAATGTCTGGCCGATAGGAGACTTCAGAGTAACATGGAGGCATCGGTATTATCTCTTGGCGAAGAGAGATTGTCTTGCCGTTGGGAAACCTGATATCGGTATGACTCTTGGCGACTATTTGGGTTTCGGTATGACTTGAAGACTCGATGTGAACTCTTGGCGATAGCGATTGTCTCACTGATTTGCTTGCTAAGGTTGATGTAACTTGTAAGCTCGATGGAACCTCTTGTCGATGGAGAGGACTCTTGGCAACAATGTGTAATTAGGTCTTGTGGCATCTGGGAGACACTTCTAGTGTCTCACTGACATGCGACACAAGCTGATCATTGTTGATCGAGTGAAGACTGTCTGATGTGGTACGATGTGGACCAATCCGAGAACAAGATGTGAACCGTTGCGACCATTTCTGTGTGGAAGGGAAAAATCTACATGAGGAAATGGAAACATCTACGTTTTGATAAGGATGCTGAGCTAGAGGTTGTTGTTTTGACAGTTATGATCTTGAACTGATTCACAGAGCCGTATGAGAACGAATGTACATGAACGCATTGGACATTCTGTAGTGAAAGAGGCTGATGGGCTGATAAGCCAAGGAGCTAAAGAGCCAAGAGCGAGAGAGAGAACGATAGATTGAGGACCAAGTGGCTGGCCAAAAGGCCGAAGCCATGAGGTCGAAGCAGAGGAAGAGAAAGGCAATGTTATGTTGGAATCTCTCCTAATCTCTTTGGGGGTGTTTGCTACCAGTTGTATCCAGATGAACAAGATGTAATCTCTGAAAAGGCTGAGCCTGAAATTGTATTGTAACCAATTTGTTGCTGAATAATACAATGGCTCGATCTTTGGAGTGTGGGGGTTTTTATCCGAAAGGATTTTCCCCACGTAAATCTTTGTGTTCTGGTTTTCTGTTTTATCTTTCATCTGTGTTGTTGATTGTTGTTGAATTCACATATGTTTTTCTCGAAAGGATCAATGTGGGAAATAAATTGTGTATGTTCCACATTTGGACATAGTTGTTTGTGTCTTTGAGGTAATCTTTGAAATTGAAAGTTACCAAAGGCACTATTGTATGGAGTTTTCACTAGATATGCTCCCTAGATTTCCTTACAAGTGGTATCAGAGCCTTTTTTTGGTTGTTGGTTCTGGATATTTCTCTTGTGAAGATTTCTTAGCTTGATGGGCTGGAAGAAATCTGGAGGAATGAACTGATGGATTGATCCTTTGATGGGTGGAAGCCTTGCGGTATTCTGAGACAACATGTAGTTTGAAGGATGGTCAAGATGGAAAAAGGAGTTGATCATGTTGTGATCTGTGTCTCCTGGCTGGTAGAGGTTTAACCTTGAAGTATGAGGTGGATTTTTTAGAGTGCTTATGCTAGGTGGTGGTTCCTGGTGTCTGAAGGAACTATTTCTTTTTAACCTCGAATGCTTGAAGGCTATGAAGTTAATCATTAGATGATTTGTAGTCTTCTGAAATATCCTTTCTCTCTTTCTCGGATGCATGTACATGTTGGTGGTTTAGAGTTGGCTTGAAAGGGGTATGGATTCTCTTGAACTGTTGTTTCCTTTCTAAGGATGTTTTGTACTTTCATGGCTCTGTGGTTTTGCAGGTTTTACATGGTTAAGCAAAAAAAATTGTGATCATGTGGAGTTGCTGTTAAACTATTGTCTAGGCATTGGCCTTTTTTGGGGTGTTCCTGGATGAGATAGTTGCAGGTCTACATGCATGCTTGGTGCATGGTTTGAGGAGGTATGTTTTCTTCTCTGCATGGGAGTGTTGGTAAGTGATTTGTCACTCAGCATTCTTGTGGTGGTGTTCCTTGATTATGGTGCTCATTGTGGACATGTTTTACAAGTCAGATCTGGTGTGATCTGGTGTTTGAGTCATGTTGTCTACGTGGTTATTCTCTTTGATATCTCAGTGATGCAATTTCCAATGCAATGATGGGTTTGCACGTTACTGTTGAATGGATCTATGGGTTGTGCAATGTTGTGGGCTATCTTTACCTACATGTTTGCTATGAGACAACTCAGATGTGGACTATCTATATCCACGAGGTTGATTCATTGTTGGTACAAACTTTTTAGCTGGCCTTGTCTATGGTCACTTGTGCATTGGTGTTTGCTTTGATATGAGAAGATGGATACTATTGAGTGCCTAAATAGTTGGTTATGGGAACTTGTAGCAGGTGGTCATGATGCTTGGAGAGCTCGAATGTCACATTTTAGTGGGAGTTCTAGCAGTGACTGTGGGTTCATCACATGGTGGTGATTGGTTTTCTTTAGTGTTGCAAAAGGGTTCTTGCACTTTTGCATGGACATTATTTGAAGATGTGGAACATCTTGGAACCATGGAAGACACTTGGAGTCTTTGGCTAAGGTGTTGGTGGTGCTTGACGGGTGATGTTGTTTTTTGAGTCTATTTGCTTATGTCATGGTATACTCTTTCTTGTGCACTAGAGTTTTGGCATTGTGCATTGTACTTGAGACAATGGTGGAGTCATTTGAAGCATGGTATCTCCTATGGAGATGTGTAGATCATGATGTCATGATAAGTTCCTGATTCAACTGATTGGAACTTTGAGAGTGGTCTATAAATTCTTTGAGTATTAAGTGCTTTGATTACTTGCTTGATACTTTGTGTTAGAGCAGTAATGTAGTTGAAGTTTAGCATGAGATGATCAGTTGATAGTACTCATGGATACATGAAGAATAAGGTGAGGTTGTTTTTCTCTTATGAGAGATGTGTTTCTGCTTGTTACTCTTGTTAAAGTTGTTCAGTAGAAAGTTTGAGAAGCCTTCACCTTGGTTGAATGTGAGTTAAATAAGAGACCTATGAGGAGATTGTTCTTGGATTAGTCATGATGACTTGCATATCCTGAAAGGAGTATTCTCGTTCCCACTCTTGGTCTACTCGGCAACTTATCTGAAAGGTATTTGGCCCATTATATTTTTTAGATGTGTTTTATTAAGTTTACTTTCATGATATGGATCTTGAATTACTGTTTAATGATTCTGGAAGAGTCATAGTGGAAGTTGTACAGTTTCTTTTATCTCCTTATTACTAATGAGAATTGGTAGGAGATGATGTATGGGCTGATTTCCTAAAATGGGAAATGGACAAGCTTGATCTTTTTTGAGATGCTTACATCCATGTTGGTTTTAAAGATAGTTTGATCTTGGTAATTGAACGGATGGATGTTGTTAAGGATTTCTTTTGGGATATGAAGAAGATCATCCTTGACACAGCTGGCTATTAGAAGTGTATGTAGGAGGATGTTCTACAGGAAGATAATGTGCAGAGTTTCTCTCTGTGGCTGTGAAGGTTTGTGGTGAGAGTTCTTGTGGTAGGTTGTTGCAGGTTGAGCATATCATTGTGGATATTTCCTTGGTACTACATGGTTACATTTTCTATGTGCTGAAATTGGTAGACTTGTTGATGCCTTTGATCTTTAAGATCTGAATTACTCTAGCAGTGGGAGTTCCTGTATGTGTCTTGTCTTCTTTGACTGGTTGACACTGGAACTTGTATTTTCTATTTTTGGATTGGCAGAATTTTACTAATGTTGATACCTGTGAGGTATGTAAGATTGGATGGTATAGCACGAGTTGTGGGTGCTATTTTCAGTTGTGTGGGTTATCAGTTGGATGGAAGCAGTCAGTCTGATTGTTGTTCTAACTGATGTTTAGTTTCTTGTTTCTGGATAATGACTTCACTCTTGTGTTATGTTTGAAGCTTTGAAGTTGATATTGCTTCTGTATAGCGTTTGAACACAGTGAAGTGGTAGCAGTATCTTTTTGGTGAGATCACTGGGATCTTTTGCTTGTGTTCATTGGAATGGTGCTTATTCACCTTGGCTTGTATCTTTCTTCCACATGTGCCATGCTGGAAGATGAAAATATTGTTGCCTGGATGGTGGACATCATGGATGTTGGAGCTGATTTCTTGATGGAGCATGAGAGCATGTTTGAGGTCTATGTGGTTTCCTGGATGGCTGTGATTGGTTGCTTTGTTGGTCAATGAGTTGTAGTTGGATGCCTGGTCTTTGTTGCAAATTGTCTTATGGACTGTTATCTATTGAATCATGTCGATTGGGTGTCTTGAGTATTGCGGGGTCTGAACTGGTGGAGCTAGTGTGGTCCTAGTTCTTGGTTGCTTTGGAGGTGCCTATGTGTCTTCGTCAAGTGGGAGATTGTTGGAAAATGTGCCTCAATCCCACAGGCTAAATCCTCTAAGAAAGCATGGTCGCTATGACATTCATGATGTATGGCCGACTAATAGTTTAGTAATCTTGTGTTTTGCTCATGTCGTTGTGAGTTTGTTTAAGTCTTGCCGAATGGACCTATCGCTATGACTTGGTGCATTCACTGTAACCCTTTGCAGAGTGGAAATGTCTCGGTGATAGAAGGGTTTGTTATCGGGTGCTTAGCAGATGTCGGTGTGACCTATGGCAACTGGATCATCGGTGTAACCCGTTTGCTTTGATATGAAGTCTTAGCGATGGAGGGTTGTCTCACCGATATGTTTTCTCCTTATTACACTCAGAGTAACTCAAAGAGTATTGGCATGAAGTCTTGGCGATATGTAAAGTCTTGCCGAAATTGCTCGTGGTCATCAGGGAAAATCATATGTATCAGAATGATGTCTCAGCGATGATAGGAAGTCTTGCCGATATCACCATGACCTTTGGTCTGTCTGGCCGATGTGGAAGTCGACATGACTTGTTCCTATCGGCATGTAGTCTTGGCGACCAGGAGATGTCTTGCCGATTGAAGTCATCGGTATGACTTGAAGGCTTTGCTATGAAGTCTTGGCAATGGGCATTTGTCTCACCAATGGTGTGGGATGCGTTTGACATGACTCCTGGAAAAATGTGAGCTTGGGGTAACCTGGAGACTTCGGCATGAAGTCTTGGCGACAGGTGTTGGTCTCGCTGACGGGGATGCAACTGAAGTCATCGGTGTAGCTCTCGGCGCCCGGTGAGAGGTCTTGGAAAAGTCAAATTTCTTGCCAACATAGCAAGACATGGGCGCTTGGTATGTGGTCTCGGCGAAAGACATAAGTATTGTCAACTGGTGAATGCAGCGCTCGGGGTGACTTAAGACCTTAGTATAAGGTCTTGGCAAAGACAATAAGTCTCGCCGACTCTTGAATGTGTTAAGTATGACTCCTGAGCTCGGTGTCTTAGCGAAGATGGAATGTCTGGCCGATAGGAGACTTCAAAGTAACATGGAGGCATCGGTATTATCTCTTGGTGAAGAGCGATATTCTTGCGGATGGGAAACTTGATATCGGTATGACTCTTGGTGACTATTTGGGTTTCGGTATGACTTGAAGACTCGATGTGAACTCTTGGTGATAGCGATTGTCTCACCGATGTGCTTGCTGAGGTTGATGTAACTTGTAAGCTCGGTGGAACCTCTTGTCGATGGAGAGGACTCTTGGTGACAATTTGTAATCAGGTCTTTTGGCATTGGGGAGACACTTCTAGTGCCTCACTGACATGTGACACAAGCTGATCGCTGTTGACCGAGTGAAGACAATTTGACGTGGTATGATGTGGACCAATCTAAGAACAGGATGTGAACCGTTGCGACCGTTTCTATGTAGAAGGGAAAAATCTACACGAGGAAATGGAAACATCTATGTTTTGATAAGGATGTTGAGCTGGAGGTTGTTGTTTTGACAGTTATGATCTTGAACCGATTCACAAAGCCGTATGAGAATGAATGTACATGAATGCATTAGACGTTCTGTAGTGAAAGAGGCTGACGGGCTGATAAGCCAAGAAGCTGAAGAGCTGAGAGCAAGAGAGAGAACGATAGAGTGAGGACCGAGTGGTTGGCCAAAAGGCCGAAGCCATGAGGTCGAAGTAGAAGAAGAGAAAGGCAGTGTTATGCTAGAATCTCTCCTGATCTCTCTGTGGGTGTTTGCTACCAGTTGTATCCAGATGAACAGGTTGTAATGTCTGAAAATGCTAAGAGCTTGAAATTGTATTGTAACTGATTTGTTGCTAAATAATACAATGGCTTGATCTTTGGAGTGTGAGGTTTTTTATCTGAAAGAATTTTCCCCACGTAAATCTTTGTGTTCAGATTTTCTATTTTATCTTTCATCTGTGTTGTTGATTGCTGTTGAATTCACATATGTTTTTCTCGGAAGGATCAATGTGGGAAATAAATTGTTCTTGTTCCGCATTTGGACATAGTTGTTTGTGTCTTTGAGGTAATCTTTGAAATTGAAAGTTACCGAAGGGACTATTGTATGGAGTTTTCACTAGATACGCTCCCTAGGTTTCCTTACAAGTGGTATCAGAGCTAGCTACAAAGGTAGTATGATTATACCTAGAGCCTCATAGCCAATGTTATCAAATCCATGAATATATGAGGAAGCCGCTAAAGAAGATGAATCAATTTTAATCTTAGGTAATAGTTCCATACCAACGACATTGAGAGCCAAACCAATGCCAACAAGAGTATGCCTAATACCAATGTTATTAACATTAGTTATAATCATCAAGGGATTCACTTGCTTCTGCACATCCAGAGACAGGAGTTCATGTGGATGAAACATGATATTCAGAGAATCCACATGAATATGACCCAATAGCGCATTAACATCTATAGGCCTAGCAGAGGTAGGCAAGATAATCTTTTGTAAAGCTTCTGGAAGCATCTCCTAATAAATTAGAGTGGTCTACAACAAGTCCCAAAGCGGGATCTTAGCCAGAGTAGCACAAAGATTCTCAACAAGATCATAATCGCCTGGCACTTTGATCACAGGTTTAGGTGCTGAAGGAAGGCTTGGTTGAGAAGGTGGTAAAGAAGTATATGGTTGTGATGTAGGAACAAAAGGTTGTTGATGCAATTTTTTTTTATTACCCCTTGTAGGATATGTGTGCCCGATGACATGATAAGAAGTAGAATCTATAGCTTTCATGAACCTTGAATATAAGTCTAATGAATCACTATGACATGAAATCCCATAGATAGAAGAGTCAACCAGGGTCACATAAATGATGCGATTCTTAGGGATTGGAGGATCCATAGAGACCACCACCACATTTATAGACTCCTTAGCATGTCAAGAGGAAATTCGTTCAAGATATTTGTGGAAAGGGGAGAGCACTTCTAAGAAGTCATCTACAACATCTTCCAACATATCAAAATCTTCCTTAAAATAACCATTATCATAGAAATGCAACATCATGAAAATAGATTCGATGATCATGTCGGGTTCACCAAAATGTGATATAAGAGGGATTCACTGCACACAGATCTCTCCTTTCTCAAGAGATCACCAAGGATCAAACCGCCCTTATACACCTTAGAATGAATGAATTAGAAAAATGATAAAGAACTAAGACTCAGATATACCTTTGGAAAAAGTTGTCACAGACCCTAGGAGAGTGAAACCAAGAGATTTCTATCTCGGAAGAGGGAGCTCTTGGCCAAAAGACTTCAGCGTAGTTTCAGAATGCTAGCGCACCATGCTGTCATTCAAAGGACACACTGGCATCCTAAGCAACAGAGGGCTTAGGAGCTCAAACAGACAGAAATAGGCTTCACTTCTAGGCTCAAGTCTAAAGTGTACTGAATGAAATAAGTAGTTAGGAAACCAAAAACTTGAAACAAGTGCAAGAAGCCTTGAAAAGAGTTCACATTTCCTTAGATGTTCAGATCTTCACTCCAAGCTCCTTTTCACAACCTACACACAAAAGAATGAGGGAAAATTGTTGGGGTTATATAGGGGCTTGCCTTAGTCAGACCTCCGCTTTGGTGTTCCTACCTCCATGGACAACCAAGTTGGAAAGGGGTGCAAATGAAGTAAATAAACCCTATGGTGAAAGAAAAACCTGCTTAGGAGTAGAACCCATACTACAAGTAGTGTGTGGTGAAAAAAAACCCCACTCAAAAGTAAAACCCACACCACAAGATAGTAAATGAACAAGTAGGAAAGGAAAGTGAGAGAGAAAGTGTTACCCATGGGCCTAGACCCTCTCCAGAGCACACAAATGCACCGTTGAGTGCTTGCTTGAGAGTTG
This sequence comes from Sequoia sempervirens, assembly GCA_007258455.2. Lineage (NCBI taxonomy): Eukaryota > Viridiplantae > Streptophyta > Pinopsida > Cupressales > Cupressaceae > Sequoia > Sequoia sempervirens. The sequence goes on along the minus strand of VDFB02049217.1, from coordinate 115,186,899 downwards.
TTGCCACTAGGATGACCTCAGTCCGACATGGCTTTGCTTGTGAGAGAACTACTATCAAAGATGAGGAAACATAAAAATTGGAGCAAGCAATATGAAAGCTTGAGTAAATTTCTTCCAAAACCCAAATGAGAGCCAAGAAGGGGTTTTTAATGCTTGTAGGGGTGACAAAGAGCCATTATTTTCTAAATGTAACCACTAGGACATGTGTCTCAAGAGTCAACATTCCAGATTCCTTGTTTCAAACTTGGAAAACTGCTAGGACACTAATGCACCGTGCAGACGTATACATGCCACACATGCATCCAAAGCCCAAGTTCTTGGGAAACATGTCATCGAGCTTCTATTGCTCGGCCACAAGTCCTCATGGAGTTAGAATCATGAAATTTTGACTCATGGGATTTTTGTATTAATGTCCTAAGGTGCCATAAATGCTAGGTAAAAATGCAAAAATGTGGAATTGCCTCTAGGTGTAATTTTGTGACATTGCACATGTATCATTTGCCAAAACATTTCTTTAAAATGAGACAAAAGAAGGATTGAAACTCCAATCACAACTAATCATCTACCGATTCATTTGGAACATGAGACAAAATACATTGAGAAGGAACTACTATCATCATTTTATTGAATCAAAAGGATTATTTTTACAATGCACTTCAAAATTGAGTTACAAAACAATATTTTTAGTTGTAAGCATAAAAAGATAGCAAGAACTGAGAAAATAAATGCCTAGAGATTCCTTTATAAAGAAAATCAAATGTTAAAATTATCCTTGATTGATTTGAGAAAGAGAATCAATTACTCAGCTTGATTGAAGCTGATTATTGCCTCTAACTGTTGTAAACTCTTTGAAATCAACTTCAAGATAGAAGGAAACAATATAGTTTTCAATTTAGGACCCCTTTTTGCAGCTGAAGATGATTGAAATGTTTTCATTTTACAACTAAACTTAGCCTTGGACTGGTGAAGATTTCTCTCAAATTCCAAACTGGGTTTTTATGAAATTTAATAAGTTTTTTCATTTAATTATTTTCTAATTTTTTTTCAAAAATTAAAAAAACCCAATTCATAGTTTTTGACATATGACTATTTTAGTATGAGATGTTACAAACCTATTCACAACATGAATGTTGCCTAAAAACAAGCTCTTTCCTTGTGAAATAATTCATTTATCTTCACAACTCAAGTCTTCTTTCTTTCTTTTGTCAAAAATCAAGGAAACCTTTTGCTAAACATGGAAACATTCACTACTTTCCCTCTCAAACTTAAAAACTTAATCTTCTTTGCCCATTTGCATGTGAATTTCCATGAAAAGAAGCCTCTTGAAATAATTAAAATGTTTTTCCAATTTTATTTTTTTACATAGAGTAAAATTCCCTCTGACTTGATTGATGACATTAAATATTATCATTTGAACTATGAAAATATTTAAAAAGACAATTTCTTTAAAAATAAGCTTTCAAAACTTGGTAATAAGAAGGCCTTTTAATATCTCCTTTTCCCCTTTCAATAATTATTTTCACATGGAGGCCTTGTAAACCTAGGACATTTGACTTATTGCACTATTTTAACCTGGAATGTAAAAATAAGTAACAACAACCATTAAAGAGGCTTTGTGGGATTGAAGAGAAAAACTCAAATGTCTCTTCGACATTTTGAAAAGCTATCAAAGAAAAATCAAAGAAAGAAAAGGAAATCTTTGAAAATGTAATCAAGGTCTCTTCAAAATAATGAAATGATTTCTCACCTAGTTGACATGACTAATGAGGTCACTGAAGAGATAACTACCATTAATATTGCAATTGATTAGAAAGGTGATGCAAGCATCATTTATGAACCAAAGTTGGTTCAAGTGAGCGAAATCTTAATATACCTAACTCTTAAGAAATCAAAGTCACTGAAAATTGTGGCTAAAAATTGAGGAGGAAGAGTTGGATGACAAGTAACTCAGAAAGCATGACATTAGTTCAAGTAAGTGTTCTTGGCTCAGCTGAATGTATTCTATTAAAAATCTCTTGAAGTATTGTGCAAGTAGGGTTTTGAGATGGATAAAACCCCATAAAAGTTAAAAGTAAAGACGTAGAAAATAGAGGCTAGACCATTAAACACATACTTAATAGATCAATGTCTTGGGTCTAGAACAAAGTCTACGAGAACAACTTAATTGAATCTTCATGTGAAGAATTGGAAGATAAACATAAAAATCTCAGAGATGTGTGGACTTCGCAGAGAGGCTATGATCTATTTATATATCATTATAGAAAAAGTACAAAAATAGACCTATCTCAAATCCATGGAATATGAATTTGGAAAATCTTGTCATGCCTAATGTGTTTATCAATGTGGAACAGATTAAAGCATTAGCTAAAAACTACAACGCTAAAATGAGGGCACTCTATTCCCATGCTGGTTCACAATTTATCATCATAACACAAGATTATATCTACATGGTTTTTCAACTTGACACATCCATGAAAACAAAATTGAGGATAAGAGATATGTTGGAAGAGTATCAGATTATGGATACAAGCTATAAGAGGTGGAAATTACCTTTGCATAGACCCAAGGGCCTAGGAAACCAACTTAAAAGATTCTCTAGTGATGAGAAACCCCTATTTCTTGTGGATTTGTTTGAGGAATACTATCAATATATTTACTATTTGGCTGGCCAAGTCTTCAGAATTGTTGCTCCTACTATGATGGCTATACTGTTAAATAGGAATAGGATAATTGAGAGGGGAGTAGTGAATTAGTTGTCACATAATTCAAACTTAAAACTTCAATACTTATCAACCTCACTATTCTGTTATTAAGTAAGAGCATGAAACACAAATAACATAAAGTAAATCAACACAATGAACACCAAATTTTTATGTGGAAAAACCATGGTGAGGGTTAATTCACAATATAAATATTATAAAACTAAATACAGAGGCTCACTGCCAAAGGGCCCACTGCCTAGAAGAGGACTCACTATCCAAATACAAAGGCTCACTACCTACATAAAGGACTCACTGTCCAATAGGGAGGCTCATTTCCTATATATAAAAAAGAGAACAAAAGATCCACCATTGCAATTAACACATATTCACAACATTGAATAAGAATTGTAGAAACCTTTAGCTCACTACCTTAAAAAATTTGACATACAAAAACTGTTGTCACAACTCTCACACACACACACTTATGCTCTTATTATTTGTGGCTCACTTTCATCACTTTGCATCACACTGTCATACAACTCTTCACAATTTGACTTGCTTTTATACCAATGTCAACCTTAGAAACTTTCACCAAGGTTAGCCACAAAATAAATTCAAATTAGGTCAACTCAAAATTCCCATGGTGGAAAAGGATAAGAGTGGACCACATAAAAAATAATATTCTTGAATCAACCACATGTTTCCTCAATTGAATTTTATTGTTTAAATGAACTGTAAACACCAGGTCGGCCAAACCTAATCAAAACAAAAATGAACAATGATGTGCAGGATTTCCAACACAAAGATGACATGCAGACTCTACAACATGCTTCATTATGCATGAGAATACATCTTAGATTTCCTCAAATGCTTTCATAGAAAAAACAATATACTTCAAACACTAAACACCTTTCACTAGTTCATCTGAATTGGGCAAACCCATACTAGAGTACTGAACCATGACTTCCAGATCATGAATATTCAACCTTTTTTGCCAAAACACAAAGAATACCATCAAAAGAAAAATCTTAGATCCAAAATCTAAAATAGAATAGCGGAGGAATGCGGAGTAGAAACATTTCTCCCAGTCCACAAAAGATCAACTCTGCCGGTAGAATACACATACTGGTGAACACAACTTTCACATACTATCACACCAAAAGATAAAAACTCATCATACTATATCATCACAAGATCACCATTTGCAAACCTTCAAAACTATACAAGTATAGGATCAACACTGGAGAAACGCAAAGCACATACCAGAGCACAATCTGAACACATTCATCACTCTGACTTCTCTTCTTTATTAATTTTCTCAAAAGCACTTGGAAACTCATCAACACAACACATCTGCAATGACATAAAGATAGCTCCATGAACTCACAATGTCTCAGCAAAATCTCAATTAGACATGTACAATCTACAACATACTGAACTTTGTTGACATCAATGACAACACCACTAGACTAGCTCATATTTGCAAAATCTCCCCCTTAGTCATTAATGGAAAAACATGGTGTGAAAAACCATCAAAGAAAACAACCAAGATAATATTCTAGGAGAACACCTTCTCTGCAACTACAACTATTTTCACATGACTTTCTCTCCCCCTTTGACATCAATGGCAAAGACCATCTGCTTTGATTACTCCCCCTTAGGAGAACACTCATATTACAACAATGAAATCCTTTTCTACTTCCCATGTAGAGTAGACCCTTCTATCAATACAGATAAATAAATAATATATGAATTTACTGGAATGATGCACCTTCATGTGCACTTAGTTTGGAGGGCCAATGACCCCCGACATCTCCCTAAGATGCTCAAAATTATCATTCAGAAGAGCCTTAGTAAATATGTCTACAATTTGTTCCTTTGTTGTCACATACTCCAATTTAACTTCATTCTCCAACACTTTTTCTCTCAGGAAATGATATTTAATAGATACGTTCTTAGTTCTTGAATACATAACCAGATTCTTTGAAATTTTTACTACACTAGTGTTGTCATAGAAAATAGAAATAGGCTCATCACATACCACTCTAATGTCTTTTAGAGTTTGCTTCATCCATAAAACCTGTGTGCAGAAGGATGTTGTAGCAATATATTCTACTTCTACAGTGGATAAATAAATTGAGTCTTGATTTTTACTCAACCATGAAACCAATCTTCCACCAAGAAAGAAAGAACCACCACTGGTACTCTTCTGGTCATCTACACATCCGACCCAATCAACATTTGTGTAAGCACTCAGGGTAAAGTCATCATTCTTAGGGTACAATAATCCATAATTTGGTGTACCTTTAAGATATCTAAATATCCTCTATACAACTATGACATGCACTTCCTTAGGATCTGCATGAAATATGGCAACTAAACATACTACATGCATAATATCTAGTCTAGTAGCAGTAAGATACAACAGTGCACCAATCATATATTTGTATTTGCTCTGATTAGTCTTAGCAGATTCATCATATTCGCTCAATTTGTATCTAGTTACCATAGGAGTAAAAACCAGTTTGGAATCATCCATCCCAAACTTCTTCAACAACTCTTTTACATACTTAGATTGTGAAATGAATATCCCTTTATTAGTTTGATTCACTTGTATACCAAGAAATAAATTCAATTCAACAATCATAGACATCTTAAATTCTTTCTACATCTCTTCAACAAACATTTTACACATACCATCATTTCCACCAAAAATGTTATCATCAACATACACAACTACTATCAACATTTTTTTACCTTGCACTTTCAAGTAGAGATTGTTGCCAGCATAACCTTTGTTGAACCCTTACTTTGTTAGATATTTGTCCAATCTACATACCAAGCTCTAGGAGCTTGCTTTAGTCCATACAATGCCTTTTTCAGCTTACAAACCATGTTCGGTTTGTCAGACAACTAAAACCCTTCAGGTTGTTCCATATACACTTCTTCCTCCAAATCTCCATTCAGAGAAGTTGACTTAACATCCATCTGATACACTTTAAAGTACTTGTGGGAAGAGAATGCCAAAAAAATCCTTACAGCTTCCATCGTAGCCATAGGGGAAAATGTCTCTTTGAAATCTATACCTTCAACTTGTGAATATCCTTTGCATACTAGTCTTGCCTTATTCCTTACCACTTCTCCATTTTCATTTATCTTATTCCAGAACACCCATTTTGAGTCAATCACATTTTTATTCATGGGCCTAGGGACTAGTTCCCATGTCTGATTCTTTTCTATCTACTGTAACTCTTCTTTCTTTGCTCTCATCCAACTCTCATCTTCACATGCTTCACTTACAAATTTAGGTTCAATATTAGAAAGTAAACACAAGTTTTCCTCAACTGCAACTATGCTTCTTGTCTTCACGCCTTCACTTTTGTCTCCAATTATCTATTCCTCTAGATAATTCTTTTGAACATACTTAGGAGTCTTAATAGTAGGTTTCAGCTCATTCTCTTCTTCCTTCTCTTTATTCTCTGTAGGTACATGTCCACAGATAGGATCATCAGGTTCAACTTCACTTATCTCAATGGGTCTACATATGTCTTCATAAAATTTCACATTAGCACTTTCAACAATGTTTCTCAATCTTTTGTTAAAGCATTTGTATGCTTTGCTAGTAGTAAAGTATCCAAGAAATATTTCTTCATCACATCTAGCATCAAAATTTCCAAGATTTTCATCATCCCTTTTGATATAACATTTGCTTCCATATAATTTAAAATAATTCATAGTAGGAGTCTTACCAATCCATAACTCAAAAGAAGTCTTTGCGTTGTTGTGTCTAATTTGAACTCTACTAAGAACATAAATATCAGTGTGTATCACTTCTCTCCAATATACATCCAGTACATAAGATTCTTTCATCATAGTTCTAGCAGCTTCCTATACAGTCATGTTCCTCCTTTCAACTACTCCATTTTGTTGTGGGGTTCTTAGAGTAGAAAACTATCTTTTTATACCATGTTGTTCAGAAAATGCATTAACTTCACCAGAAGTGAATTCACCACCTCTATCAAATCTCAAGCACTTGATCTTCAAATTTACTTCATTTTCTACTCTTTCTTTGAATACCTTAAATTTGTCCAGAGCTTGAGTATTTTCTCTAATAAAATTAACCCATTTCATTTGAGTATAACCATCAATAAGAAACATAAAATACCTATCACCATTTAGCAATCCAGTTCTAGTTGTACCATAGAGATCAGTGTGAATTAACTCTAGCATTTCGGTAGTAGAGTGTTCTTTTCCCTTAAAGCTACATCTAGTTTGTTTCCCCAACTGACAACTTCTACAAATAGTATTACTAGGTCTTATGATTCTAGGCAGCCCTCCAACAATCTCTTTTGAACTAATCTTGACTAGGATATCAAAATTTACATGTCCCATCCTCTGATGCCATAACCAAATTTCACTGACTTGAGATATTGGGCATTGACCATCAACTCCCTTCAGCTGATAGATGTTTCCATGAGTTCTTCCAACAACAATCATATCTCCATTTTTTAACCCTTTTTTTATTTCATAGGTATTATTATGAAACACAAGTTTAAAGCCATTGCTACACATCTAACCAACACTTAGAAGGTTATGCCTTAAACCCTTCACATAATATACTTCATCAATATTGTGCACTCCATCAAAAGTAATTGAACCTTTCCCACAAATTTTAGCTCTTCAATCATCACCAAACATAACTAAACCACCATCATAATTCTCAAGTTTAGTGAACTTACTCTTATCTTTGGTCATGTGATTAGAACATCCACTATCAATTACCCAGTAGTCTTCATCCTATCTTGCATGAAAAGCAGTAACCAAAGTACCTTCCATCATATTCTTCTTCTTCTCTTGAGGGCCTTGGTTCACAAATAACAAAAACAAGCACAACCTAGTTAGTAGTAATAGGGTTTGTCTAGTAAAGTTGGGCTTACCTCACCCTTGAGGGAGTGATGTAATCCATGAACAAGGAGTGGGTGAAGCTAGAGTATTCCAAGGTGATGGACGAATTTAACACCTCTCACCTTGAAATAAGTAACTCCAAACAAGGAACCTTTGTGCCTAAACCAAGAACTAGATGTGGTAAGTAACTTCTCAGGATGATGATATCCTAATGCACCAACAATAGAAGATGATTGAAATAGGTCTTAGGCTCTTAAACAATTGGTTTCTAGTGGGGGAATACCATGAAAACTAGTGGTATACTTCATTTGTGAGACACTAAAGCCTCTAATCAACCCACATGTGGTCTATACACACATCAGAATTGGCACGCAACATATAACTTCACTAGATATAGTTACTGACTTTTTCCTTGACCCCTTTAATATAGCCCACTAGGAAACGTGCTCTAGGTTGTCCCCTTTGATTTCTCTATAGGATGTGTCTCAAAGGCAGGCCTTGCTAGTAAAAGAAAAGAGATTTCTATGTTTTTTTCATGCACCCAAGATCACATGAGGTGCAAGGGGAGAGGATACACACACACCAATATGGGATTTAAGACAATGTGCAAGTGCAAAAGACATGAAAGAAACTTTTTCTTTTTAAGCACCAATTCTAAATGTTCCTAATTTAAAATTTTCAAACACACAATGGAACCTTGCAATAAATTAGATTATAGTTTAGATCAAAAAGGTCTTCTCTCAACTATTGCCACAAGCTGAAAACCATATATCGGTAACTAAAAAATTTGCATCTATAAACATGATTCAAAAATCTAATTATTTTGTCAGTATTGGCATGGTGTGATGGTTAATAGGTGGCATTGTTGTTCTTGCCACCAAGGTTCAAACCCCATTGGGTTGTATTGTTGAATGGTTGTATCTGGTTCATAGCTCCGGTTAAAAGCGTTTACCCCTTGAATCAAAAAAAAAATCTAATTATTTTGTTATATTTTTTACTCCAAAAATAAAAATGCAAAGAAGATACCCTTAATAAAATTTAGAGAAATTTACAAACATGTAAAAAATTTAGAAAAAATACTTAATTTAAGCCCTAGGGAGTAGATTTATGAAGTACTAATTTTCAAAAATTCAATTTTATTTTAATTATTTGAGGTCAAAATAAAAAATGTAGAGAATAAACCCCTTGTAAAATTCTAAGAGCTTTCCAGATATGCAAAAAATTCTAAAAAATTCATTGATTTGCGACCAAAATTTAAGATTTATGAAAAATCATAAAAACATGATAACTTTCTCAAACATGTCCAATTGAAGCTAAATTTTTGGGTGTAAGCTTATCAGATGATCTCTAACCTCCAGTAAAAAAGCTATAAAAAATGCACGTAGCCATTTGGGAGATATAATGAAATCTTTGGAAATTACTAAAAATAGCATAACTCGCTCAAAAATGTCAACTTAAAACTAATTTTTTGGAATGTTGGCTCATGATATGATCCTTGACCTTCAATAAAAAACCCAAGAAAAAATTTGCAGCCATTTGAAATATATGATGAAATCTTAAGAAAAATTTAGAGTTTTGTCTTCAACTTGATGTGCACAAGGTTAGTCTTGAATTTTTTTAACAAAACATCAAGATAAGGTTAAAAAACCTCAAAAAATAAAGGTACAATAAGAATTCCAATTCACATTTGGTTCTCTAAATGTAGATTGGGTTAGAATTTGAGGAATAAGCATGAATCATAATAGCAACAAAAAAACTATCTAATTCAAGCTATGAAGACCCTAATCCAACAATGAAGCACAAATGAACATAGAAATCACAATAATGAAGTAATAATACTCAACTGCTATGGTATAATTCAATCACCTCCATTTCTCTTCTTCATTTTTCCTTGTTTGTTCTCATATTTGTAGTATGCAATGTACTCAATGAGCTTGATATTGATAATTGATGGCTTGATCTCAAGATAGCAAAATATTGAAGATTTTGTTTCTTCAAGATGAATGATATGAGAAGTAAAATATTGAAGCTTTTGGTTGTTCAAGATGAATGATATGTGAGAAAAATATTAAAGATTGTGGTTAAGATTGAAATGAGGGTGATAGCTTTCTATTATAGAAATCCCATTCAAATGAAGGGCTAGGATTGAGAGATGAGGTATGATGATCAATGCATGAGATTAATTGAGAGGAAAAGAGATAAGGATAGGAAGAAGGGACCATGATCCAAGAAATTGGAATAAGAGATAGGGATTAGCTAGAAAAAGGTAAATTAAATAATTAAAACAATTATTTAATTTAGGGAATGGTGAGATGAATAATTAAATAATAAAAATTATTATTTAATTATAGAAGAAGAGGTGGAATGCTAAATATTAAATAATTAAAATAATTATTTAATAGAGAGTGGATGAAAATGAAGAATAATAAAATAATTATTTAATTATAAGGGGAAGAAAATAATTAAATAATTAAATAAATATAATTTATTTGGTTATGGAGGGAAAAAGGGTGATGGTCCTAGCTTGATTGGCTAAAGAATCTTGTTATAGGAAAGAGGTCATGAGGTCTAGTCTCCTCACCTTCCCCATGGTACGGGAGGGTGTGTCGTGCTAGCATCATTGGTCACATGAAATTTTTTTACCAGGCGCATTGTAGTTTATAGGGGGATGGATACCCGACTGATTCCTATAGTCTAAAAAAAATTATGGAGGGAAGAAGCTAATGAACAATTAAATAATTAAAATAATTGTTTAATTATAGAGGAAAGAGGGGAGAAAATGAATTTTTTTTTTAATTCAAGGGGTAAACGCTTTTAACGGAGCTATGAACCGGATACAACCATTCAACAATACCACCCCAACGGGGTTTGAACCTTGGTGGCAAGAACAACAATGCCACCTATAAACCATCATACCATGCCAATACCGGCAGAAAATGAAAATTAATAATTAAATAAACAAGAATTTATTTAATTATAGAGGGAAATTAGTGATGTAATTTAAATAAATTAACATTTACTTAAATTAATTAAAAGAAGAATAAAGATAAATAATTCAAAATTATTTAATTAATAGAAAAATATTACATTAGGAAATAATTAAATAATTAAAATTATTTAATTATGCATGGAAGAAGGAAAATTAGTGAGAAAATGTTACTTGTAGGCTCAAGACAATGTTCAGTGTTTGTAGGCACAATACTCATTATCCTTATACCAATTAGGCTTCAATTTTGACTCATCGAGTGGCTAAGTGACTAGATACATAACCACATTAGCTTAGACTAACTTTTGAAAGATATCAAGTGGTTCTCCCAAAGATATGAAATTACATTTTGCATTACCTTGGTTAGGATGATTGGGAGGATGAGAAGCCCCTTGTGGAACTGATATGACATTGGCTATGGATGGATTTTGTGTGTTTTGACAACCCTAGGAGGTGTTTGCTACTTGGATATGCTTAGTGTCTATGAAACCATCATTGATAACATTTTTTGTTTCAATTCCAATAAAGGGGTTTATCATTGGATGGTATATCATTTTTCTCTTTATAAATTTTCACTAATCCCTTAACTATGAGTTATTTTTCAATGGTGACACCTTTTTCAATGATAATCTATCTTGGTGTGAAGATTTTCAACAAAGATATTCACCAATTGTTTCTCAGGGAGATGAAATGAAAGAAAAATTTTTGGAGCTCACCACCTTTGTAGATAATTAGAAAATGTGTCTCCAAGATGTTGTTTGTTTATCATCAAGTCCATTGTATGCACCTCTTTCTCAAGTTTATAAGAGAAGTGGGCCACAAACTTCTCTAATAAGTCAGAAAATATCAAAATAAACCCATGAGGGAGGTGTAAAAACCACTCTAATGCTTGTCCACCTAGACTATGAGGGGATAAACAAAGAGATAGTTGTCATTATAAAGCACCTCCTAACAATGCATGTAGAACTCTTGAAGATGATCACACGGGTCACCCTTTCCCTTATACTTGTTGAATTTTGGAATTTCAAAGAATTTTGGGAAAGGTGTTGTGGAAATTGATGGATCAAATGGATATTGGTAGATTTCCTCAAATTTAAAGGAATTTTTTTGTGGAGCTTCCTACTTGCAAGTCCCTCAGAGTAGCTTTCATATATTCTCACCCTTTGTTCAAAGGTGTAGATGATGAAGGAATTATTGGATTGGATTGAGATGGGGGAGCATATTAATTATAGGGAGGAAATGGTGTATGAGATGTATTAAGCGGTGGATGAGGATATGTCAATGGTGGTTGGAAATATGGAGATTGTTGGGATGATTGAAGTGGATTTGTGAATCATTGGTATTGATTGGGGTATATTTGTTGTTGTGATGGATAATCTTGGTAATATGATGATGAATTGGGTGGATATTATGAAGAGCCTTGTAATATACCTCAATAATATTGAGTAGGAGGTTGTGATGGAGGGAATTAAAAATTATAGGTTTGGTGTTATCAATGAAGTGGTGGTGTTTGAGGATGAGAATTTGATTAGTATTGAAGTGGATTGGATTGGGGTTGTAAAGGATTAGTTTATGATTTGTATTGTGGTTATTGTTGTGAATAGGATTGGTAGGTGTACCCCTATGAAGTTTATTTTTGGTGTGGAGTCATAGGAGATTGTTTATGATATGTATCCTACATAGAAGGTTGCAAAAAATATGATGAGGTGGGATGTTGATGGTAAAGTGGAGAGAAATAGTGAGATGGAGGATTAAGATATGATTGTGGTGGTTGCAGTTGATATTTTGATGAAGGATTGTATTGTGGTTGGGATGGAGGTTATTGATAGGATTGTGATGGCTTTGTTGATAAGATTGTAATGGTTGATTGGGAGGTGATGAGGTGGAATGTTTAGGATTTAATTGTGGAGTTTGATTTATAAGAGGCATTACCTAGGATGAAGATGTATCAGATGCATAGGAGGTGTTATAAACTAGTTATTTTGGTATGAGAGGAACATTTGGGGTTATAGAGGCTAAAGCATGAGAAGTAGTGCCCACAATATTTCCTAAATGTGGGGGTTGAGTGGATGTTTTGCAGGATGGAATTCTCAAATTATGTAGATGGTGTGGATGTAGGTCCTTGAAATTTACTAAAGTCTTGACAAGCCTGTATAACAAGAATCTAGAGAGGAGAAGGTGAGACCTAGATATGCACGTCATTTCCAAATTTGAGTTGATACTAAGAATTCTCAAGAGGATCCTAGGGAGTTTGAGAGACTTGACAAGTCTAAGGCACCTAAGAGGAATAAGGATCTTGATATGTTGAAGGTATAGCCATGTCTAAGTACTATGTCATATCAAACCTAGGTGGTGGTATAGTGCCTTGCATGAGTAATGTAGTAAGAATTTATTCTAAATGATCACTGATGAGACAATCAGTAATTTTCACATTGGTTGTATTACTAAGATACTCTTCTAGAGTGATTTGAGGTTGTGACATGATTCCTTCCTCAAGAGATACTTGGCCATTAGGATGATTTGAATTTGTGGGATGAATTTTCATGTTAGTTTGTTGGGATCTTTCATAAGAAGGTTAATTAGCCGGATAAGGTGATTGATGATATTGTTGTTGCTATTGTTTCATGAGTCTTTTCAATTACAATCAAGTGACAAAAATCATGAAAGGTTTGATTGGATGATGAAGATTATGATTTTAGTCCAACGAAAAAACCAAAGAGTGATGATTGGTTGATTGGTTGGATGATCAATTAAATGATTGATTGGATAGTTGATTGGATGATCGATTAAATGATTGGTTGTATTGATAATTGTATAATTGATTGAGTGATTGATTTATGTATCACTCTAATTAAATTTGAGAACATGATTTCATGATGATAGGATCAATTTCTACTTGAGATAGGCTAAGTTCTCAAGTAGACTAGATGATGATGATGGGATAATACTTGAGATAGGCAACATTCTCAAGCACAAATGATTTTAGGATGAACTAGATATATTGCTCTAGATACGTTTATTTGTTTGAGGATGATTACTAACCCAGGACAAATGAGGTTCCTAGGAAAGCATAAAGATGATGATGTGGATTGATCAATTGATTGATTTGGATGTAAAAGTTCTCAAATTAATGTTTAGGAGGATAAATTGTGATGCTTGGTGATGGGGATTTTGATTAGACTCATCTAGAGATTCCTTTGTGTGATTAGAAAGATGATTAAATGAAGACCTTTGAAAAATGCAATTGGACAAAAATAGACAATACAAAATATACAAAGGTAATAAAAAAAATCAATTATAGTCGGGCTTGGAACACCAAGGGCTACCTCTAGTTAAAAGGATTCACTCTTGGGTTTTTGTATGGGAAATGGATCTACCTAAGAATATATTAGATTCACCTATTGATAGAGCGCAAATTCCTAAGAACGAATACACTTCTAAGTAAAGTGAATTCACCTATTGACTAGTGTATCCACCTAAGAGGATGACTAGTTGATGACCAATAGAGCCACCCAAGAACAAATGGATCTGAATATGAGAAAACTAGAGTTGGACCTATCAAAAATGTGCATCCGCCTAATAAGGATGACTGAGTATGGATAGCGTATCTGCATATGAACAAAATGGAGTCACTTATGGATAGAGTGGCTACACCTCTAAAAAATATATCTACCTAAGAAGGATTGACTGATTGGAATGAATAGACAAGGAAAGGCCAACCACCTCTTAACAAAGTGAATTTTTTGATCAAAAGAGAATATCCACCCCTAAAGGATGTGTATCTTCCTATCAGGAAATAGTCAACTTGGTGACAAAGGATTACTCAAAAAAGGAAAAGACATAGACATGGACAGACAAAATACACTCTTTAATATCAACAAGAATAAACACCAAGCATCACAAGCCTAAACTAGTCAAGTGGATGTATTAACCTACCATGGGCCCACTGGTTGTGAGGCTAATATCTCAAGATTGGAAAGGAGCACTTCTTAGTGATAGTCGGTAGATAAGGATCTTGTGGCACAAGCCTAAAGTGACAATGGGATCACCTTCTCCCTTTCTCTAGAGGCCCTAAGACCTTCCTCAAATAATTCCTAAATCTACTCAAGGGGATACATGGTGAGTAGCTTTGGCCATGATACTATACCCTACACTATATTAGGCAACAATCAAAAGGTCCTAAGCTAGGTTGAATACAGGAAATCTAGTTTTTCCTTTAAACACAAAGAGGGTGTGTGAGGAAAATTTGTGGACACCAATCCATCACAAGCATGGTTTGGGAATGTTAATTAAGTTACTTAGACCAACCTTTCATTCCTAACTCAAAATCATTAGATTATCATAGCTTCACTAAACACGATGTGACTGGATTAGGGTACAAATTTTGTTCTCCTCCCTTCCTATACCCCACTAATTCACATGGTTGAGGTCATCCCTTCATCTGATGAAATCCCCAAGTAGGCATGCTAAAGGGAAGGATATGGTACACATTTTTTTATCCCCAAGATCACACATAGTGTAATGGGAGAGCATATGCATAGGCTTGTACTCTTGGGATGACTCACAAATGGACTTGTATTATATCATAGGTTCTAATCCCTAAGTGCACCATACAGTGCAAGGGGAGAGAATACACAAATGAAAAATCAAAAGCATGGAAAACAAAGTTAATTTACCCCTTTAAAAAATGAACTGTTCCTAGTTAGTGCAAAAAATACTTACATATGTCTTCGACCAATCATCCTACAAGAAACAAGTTATTAGTTTAATTCATCAATCCTCAAAAAACAAGGCTACATGTGGTTAGGAAACACTCACAAAAATAGATATAAAAGTTAGTGGGTCAACAATAATCTAATAAGTAAACTAAAAAATTGAAATTAAAGCACATAAGAGATATTACCAATAGGATTTCCTATCCACAGAGCAAATCCACCCCTGAAGGATGTGTATCTACCTACCTAGAAAAGTCACCTCTAAAGCCTACATATCCACCTAAGAAAATGCCAGGTCTTCCTCTGAATAATGTGGATTTTCCTATGAATATTTTGAGTTGGTCTATTTGTAGGCCCACCTATGACGATGTTGTGCTTTCCCATGTAGTAGTGTATCTAACTCTGAAGATGCAAGTCCACCTCTAAATATTTTCAAGTCTAGAAGGGGTTGAAGTTGAAGTGCATCCACCCTTGAAGAAGGTACAACTATCTCTAAGGAAGGAATATCCACTCATGCAGTGGATTTACCTCTAAAGCTAAAACATGTAGTAGAAAAATACAATGCTACAAGAAACAAGTTAAAAAACCCACAACATGGTTCCCATCAAGTGCGCTAGAAATGCAAGGAAAAAAAAAAACCAATAAAAATGCAATAACCAAAACAAACACTCAAGATAAGGGAAAAGAAGCTCAAATCTACATTGAAATGGTTTAAAATGGAGTGGATGTCAAGCTTGATGTCACAATTGCTTCGTGGATGCTACTGTATGTGTGCTCACAATTGATCTCAATAGTATAACACTTGGATTTTTCTCAAAGGATGGATTTTTTCTCAAATTTCCATGCAAGCTTGATTGCATGAATGTGGATGATTTTTCAAAATTCCAAATGTAGTCATTTACCAAGGGGAGAGAGGGATGGATGGATAGGATGCGAGGATAGAGAGATCAAGGGTTGAGATTCCTTGAGGCATCTCAACCTGCATGGTGATGAAACTTGTCATCATGATAATGCATGAGAGGGGGGGAGGTACTTTGTAGATACCATGGAAATTTGGACAAGATCCCCCTCATAAAGGGATTTCTTGTCCAATATTCTCAAATCATTGGGAGGATTTGACAAGGGCTATTAAAAATTCCCTTTTAATCCACATGGGGAAGACAAAATGAATTAAAAATTCCTCGAGGTACATAAGGGAAATAAAATGGAATTAATTTTTTTATATGGGTATGGGGATAGCTTCTCCAAAAGGAGAAGAAATTTAATAAAGGGTTGACTAAGGGACATTCCATAGGATTAGGTTTATCTATTGATAAGATTATATTATGCAAGTAAGAAGGTTAGGTGGGGGGATTAGATTAATGATGTGGATTAAGAACCCACTTGCAAATGTTGGAGGATGTGACACCTCCTAATCAAGGATTAGGAATGTACACATCCTAATAATAAGATTAGGAAAATGGATTAAGATTAGGCTAGGATTATGGAGGATGTGACTAGGAGAGAGAAAGTGGTGAATTAAATATTAAATTTAATTCTGATAGGATATATGACTAAATTAAATAAATTAGTCCATTTATTTAATTTAGAGAGGAAAGGGTAAAGTGATAAAGTATTTAATTATTTAATTAACTACCTTAGGAGACCTTAGGGATGTGATCAATATTAATTAAATAATGAAAATATTATTTAATTAATTCAAATAGGAAGGTGTAATAAATGAAATGGAGATAAATTTGACCAAATGTAAATTGTCAAATTTAGGTGTCTACAACAAGAATGATGAAATTTCTTAGAAATGTAAGGAAATCTAGGAGCGCATCTAATGAAAAATCCAAATAGTAGTGCCTTCAGTAACTTTGATTTCGATTAGGTTACCTCAAAGACATGTACAACTATGTCCTAAAGCAGAAACAGACACAGTTATTTCCCACATTAATCCTTCTAAGAAAAACACATGTAAATCCAACAACATGCATTAACAGATTCTCTAACATAATCAATACAGACATGAAAGATGAGACAAAAGTAGAACACAAAGATTTTACGTGGGGAAAACCCTTTCGGGTGAAAAACCCCACTCTCCAAAGTTTGAGCCATTGTATTATTCAGCAACAAAAATTTACAATACAGTTTCAGGCTCTTAGCCTTTTCAGAGATTACATCTTGTTCATCTGGATACAACTGATAGAAAACTATCCCTGAGAGATCACCCAAAGCAATCATGATCATGAGAGATTCTAGCAGCTTAACTCTGCCTCTCAATCCTCTGCTTCAACCTCATGGCCTCGGCCTTTTGGCCAGCCACTCGGCCCTCTCTCTATCGTTCTCTCTCTAGCTTCTCTATCTCATCGGCTCCAGCTCTTCAGCACCAACTACAGAATGTCCAATGCATACATATATGCATTCATTCTCTACAGGCTCTATGAAATCATTCTTTTCCAACTATCAGATCAGAACACACAAATCATCCAGCCCAGCATCACTAGATGTTTCCACTTCCTCGTGTTTTAGTTTTCCAACTTCCACACAGAAACGGTTCAGCAAACTATTCACATTCTGCTTTCTCGGATTGGTCCACATCGTACCACATTGGATGGTCTTCCCTTCTGTCAAAAGGTGTTCAACCTATGTCACATGTTGGTGAGACACTAACTGTGTCTCCCCAATGCCACATAGCCCATATCGTCTTTATCACCAAGAGTCTTCACTATCAGCAAGACGTTACACCGAGTCTAGAAAGCTATCACTCAGACTTCCCCTTGTTTGCCAAGACACCTTACCAAAGTTCCCAAGTAACATCGACCTCAACATTCTCATCGGTGAGACAATCGCCATTCGATGAGACATCATACTGATGTTCCAAAGTCATATCAATGTGAGCAACAGTCAGCAAGACAACCATCTTTTGATGAGACATCTCTCTGAGCCTTCATGTTATACCGAACATTGAGCAGTCACCAAGAGTCATACCGACATCAGGTTTCCCATCGGCGAGACTTTCCACATTTGGTAAGACAACATACCGAAACACATGTGTTACACCAAAGTCTCCTGTCGACCAGACATACCGCTTGCCAAGAGGTCACACCGAGACTCTTAAGGTTACACTGACAGTCGGCAAGACATTCGTCTTCACCAAGACCCTACACTAAGCATCACATGTCATGCCGAACACATCCCACACCGCATCGGTGAGACAAACGCTCGTCGCCAAGACTTCATATCGAAGTCTTACATTACACCGATGACTCCAAGTGTATGACTATTGGCGAGACCAACCCACTCGGCAGAGAGTTACACCGAACAAACCAGGTCACACCAAAAGTAAACCTAAAAGCAACACTGTCAGTGAGACTTTCCAAGTTTCCAAGACTGCATGCTGAGACCCTTGAGTTACACCGATGACCATAGGTGTATATCTATCGGCAAGACTTCCCTTGTCAGTATGAGACATATCGATTTTCCAAGACTCTTCCCGACACCGCTTGTCGCCTAAAGTCACACCGATATCCGATAGCCACCAACTATTGGCCAAATATCTCCCAGTCGCCAAGACTGCATACTGATAGAGGCAAGTCATGCCAATTACCACATTGGCCAGACAGACCAAAGGTCACATCGATATCAACAAGACTTTCTACCGTCGCTGAGACACCATTCTGACAGTCCAAGTTACACCGAAGGTTTTAGATGCCGATCACCAAGACATTCAAGAGGTCACAGCGGTAGTCCAGGATCTACTAGTAGGTCAGCCAGACTTCTCCTCAGTCTCACCGAAATTTCTCACAAGAAGTTTCATCCTATGGGATTGAGGCACACAATTAAAATTTCTAGTATATAGAAATAAAAATTACATAACTCACAAATTTTACCCTTAGGAGAATTAAGCCTCGGCCATGGTTAATAGTATGTCACACGAATGTCTGCACACCATGTTGTTGTCTTTGGTGAAATAGAGAATAGAAGCCTTAACTTTATAATGTCCAACTTATTCAATCTGTACATCTGCACACAAAATATAGGGGAAAATATTGGGGGTTTTTTTGGGGCTTTCCTCAGTCAAAAAGTCATTTTGGTATTTTTATCTCCACAAAGAGCCAGATAGATAGAGATAGACAAAAAAGTATGAAATTTAAAGATGTGTGATAGAAACAAACCTCACAAAGGTCAAGAAACCCTATCATGATTATAAAGACATGTAATAGAAACAATCCCCATGAGGAGGAAAACCCTTATTACGAATAAATTAGATGAGATAAAATAGATAGTATTAAATAGTCAAGACAAGAAGATAAGAGAGTCTTACCAACATCTTGTGGCTCCCCTCTTGGCTTGATAGGTGTGATAAGCTTGCATGCAAAAGAGCCTTGAGTACTGCTTGAGAGAAACCTGGTAGAGCTTCGCTATGGAGAGAAAGATAGAATGTAGTAGATTAGGAGAGAGAGAGAGAAAGATCGAATGAGATAATTTTAAAGAATGAATGAGAATTATAGGGAAAAGTGGAGTTTTGTGAGTTTGCATGGGTGGGAAAAGTTGTTACATTCATGTTTCTACCACAATGACACATGCCATAGGAAAAGGATGTTAAATATTCTCATTTTAATATAAATTTTTTTAGGGGTGGTAGTGCATCACAAATATGTCCACATGTCATGCAAGTTTCGTACTCAAAACTTTGCAAGAATGAGGTATCTAGGTAGTTAGTGCTTCATTGTTGTCACCTATGAAGTTGGAATCATGAATTTTTTACTTAGAGGCTTTTTCATAAATAAAATGGGCTAGATGCACAAGTGTGAAATTACTATGGGGTGCAATTTTATGAGACTACATTTTTCCCCCACTTTAGTGAGCATATTTTTTGAGAAAGAACTACTGCACTAAAGAAGCTAAGAAGACATTAATAGTATAATTGAGATTTTGAGATTTTATATTTTTTTGTGAAAAAGGATACTACAAAAGCCACAAATCTCGAGCAGACAGATACTAACAATTCCCACAACATTTGAGCCTAACAAGAAACTATAGTGCTTGACATGAAGTTTTATTCTGTGAAACTCAAAAATGGGTCAATTTCAAAATTAGAAGAAGCTACCATAGTGACAAGAAAGCTTAAAAAAAACTCAATGAATCAAAAGAAAAATATGATGAAGAAATGATTATATTCCCCCTCCCATTTTTCCCCCGACTAAGTAGGTGAAAAAGAAAAGGTTGGAAAGGATAGTTATACCATGAAAAATTGGAAAATTTTGACCTATATATGAGTAGCACAGGCCCATGGAAGGCCATTTTCACTATTCACAATGAGAAGTTGAATTTTTAAGAGAGTTGTTAGCAAAATATCTCATAGAAGAGATTTATAGCTTCTAAATATTGGCTCGTTGTGCACTGATGTGGTGAGGGGAGACCCACTAGATGAGGTATGAAAAAAATTTCTCCCTAACTTGTCATTTTTGTCCATTTTTTAACCTTAGAATTTTTTCAAGCAGTGTAGGCATCCAGTCTATGTGATGACATCCACTGGATGTGTTGGAATTTTGTCAACATGTCAAGGTCTATTGGTCATGCTGGCATCTTTCTTGTGCATTGTTGTCAGCCAGTTTGGCCTCGAAAGGAAACTAGCTACACATATCTATGTGGCACTTTGTAGTCTTAGAGACCAAGTTAGAAAATATTTGATGTAGAATTTGAGATTTAGAAGTAGAAATGAATTATCCTTGACATAGTGTTTTATGGTTTTGCAAGAGTTTCCTAAGATCTGAGAGCACAACAGTGGTGCAATTTTGACATTGCTATGGAGCTATAGCTAGGAGATCAACATTGTTGACTACATATTTCTATAGTAAGTCAAGCTATGGTGGGTCTACACCATGCTAGAGATTCATTTTCATGTGCCCATGTTGATGGTGCTTTTGGAAAGGTGGGACATAGACACCTCCTCTTTTCATCTCCCCATTAGGGAGATGATAGTTACCCTAGAGTATTTCTATCGCATCCTTCACCTACCCATTCATGAATAATGGGTGTCCTTTGAGGAGGATCAAATGGTCTAAGAGGAACAAGAAGTGTATTACTACTACCTTGGGTGTGTGATCATAGATGACACGACATGCAATATTTACATGTGGTGGATTGAGTAGGGTCGCATGGTGATGCCTCTAGTACTTTGTGTGATGATCTTGATGGTAGCATTGTGGGTCACCATAGATAGGTGAGGATTGTACCTCCACATAGGAATCATTCACTACATTTTGGAGATGGAGTAGTGGAGGATTGTATTAACCTAGGGTGTGATCATGTTGGCCCATATATACCATGACCTTGAGTAGGACATGCATTACGAGTACCACTATATCACTACTTGCACACTTCTTCATGTTTGTGTATTCAAGCACATCTGATGCACCCAAATGATTGGGTATCCCTAAGTCCTAGCACATATTTTTCCTCAAGCACATGCATACCCATTGATACATAACTAGCAGTACAAAAAATTATTATTTTACTGATAGAGATTAGGTGTTTTACAGAGTGACGATATCAAATGGAATCCCTATAAATAGATGGGGGTCTAGCCATTTCACAAGAGGGAACTATAGAGGATGCAACAAGACCGAATCCTATCTAGGTGGTTAGATCATATTATTGTACCATACAAGGATAACAATCATGGAGGATGTCTATGTCACGACCTCACTAGTCTCATTCACATGCATCTATCCAGCATGCTCCTCCACCATCACCAACACCTCAGTACTTTGGGAGCCATGCAATTGAGGGATAGAGACCCATTTTTATTGTACTATATCATTATTTTATAGAATTTTTGGATGTATAGATTTATATACAAATATACAAACACCACATTTTGTCATAGTGGTGTGATATATGTGTATAACATTATTTTGTATGTATATATATGATATTTTGGATCACCATCATGATGTGTTCTTGATGTGTATGATTATGTGACAGATGTATGCTTATGGATGTATACATAGTTTATATACTATAATTATTTAATAAACACACATTGGGTGTATTCTTAATTAAATATAGTGATGATCTAATGTATGGATAAAAGAATTAATCAACACAATGCATGGATTCATAGCATAGAAATAAAACACACACATGCACACACATATATAACTCCTAAGTAAAGAAATAAATTACATATTTTAACATTCAAAAATGTAAAATAGCCAAGACAAAGTAGCAACCACTCTACCTAAGATCTAAGCTAAAATCCCAAATCTAAATAAGAGAGTAAAAATTATAAAAGAGAGAAAACAAGAATGAAAACATACGAAAAACTCCCCTATCAAATTTGCTTCATCTCCCTTGCTTCTCCTCCATTCTTTCTCAAGTTGCAAATATTTTCCCTTAGATTTTGAAGTGTTGGAATACCTACAAATGACAATGAAAAGATAGAAAGAACTTTGGAGAAATGTGATTGTAAGGACAAAATGGAAGATAAGACCTTCTTTTATAGAAAATATTTTGAATGGACACACAAGATCAATCTTCTAGAAAGATGCCAAGATCAATGGTGGATTCATGCACCAAAAATTAGTGGGCTAGGGATGGATAATGATATATGGTCAAGATTGAAAGAAGACTAGAGAGAATCAATGGTCAAGATTTGAAATGAGAAAGTGGAGGGAAAGTGGAGGAATTATTTAATTGATGAGAAGAGAATCTTTGACTAGATTTTAAATTTGGTAAAAGATAATAGAGGAATAAATAATCATTTTAGATTATTTATTTATGGAGGAAGGGAAAATGAATATTTAATTTAAATGATTATGCAACCGCTTAAATTAAATATAGAAGCAAATGGAAAAAGGGAATTGAATAATTAAGTTAGATTAATTAATTAATAGAGGGAAAGTGGAGAGAGGGAGTTAAATAATTTTAATAATTGTTTAATCATAGAAGGACGAAAATGATCAATGAATAGATAAATAATTAAGAATAATTATTTAACTATAAATGAATAATGAAGAGAAAATAATTAAATAAATGATAATTTATTTAATTATAGAAGGAAAAAGTATTAGTGAAGCAATTAAATAAATTCTTAATTTATTTAATTGATCATAGTATAATGAAGATAAAAAAATGAATTTAATTATGGAAGGAAGAAGACCAAGAGAATGGAAAAATGACATTCATAGACTACGACATTTTTTAGTGTCTACATTTTTCCCCTCTTTAGCATAATGTGACTTGAGCATTGTGTCAAATAATAATCAAGAAAATATTTTTCAAATCATTCCCTAGCGTGCCCTAGTGAAGGTGGGATAGACCTATGCCCCCTCAAAAATTTATTTTTATTTTTAAAAATTTGAGAAGTAATTTCGAAAAGCCACTTTGATGCACTAATAGGAGAAGAATTCAACTTGTGGGCTATCAGGATGATTGTGGAAAGGAAAGGAGAGAGTGTGAAGAAGGTGGATGTTAGTACAAAGAAGATAGATATTAGCGTGGAGTTAGTCAAATGAAAAGGAATGGACATTCTTGCTTGATAGATGTCAACTTGCATGCTTAACATCATTGGGCAATAAAATTATGGCATATGGATCACAAATACCATGGTATGGCATAAACCAAGGTGTGCAATATTATTATTTGCAAAAATATGGATAGTCAAAAGACAAAGCCAAAAGACAAGGAATTCCATGACTCATACTAAGGACATAATTGCCCCTGTATTTTTGTCAAGACAAACAATAGATAGCAAGCAAAAGAAAAGAGATCATAATCCATCATTGCTCCTCTAAATCCTTCATGGGACATCCTCGAGCTAGCTAGTAACATGACCAAAGACCAACTAGACCAAAAAAGTCAACAACCATTTAGATTAGTTGGTAGAGTTTATTTGATGATGAGATTGACGTGATTGATGAACCGACTAATTGACAGGTTTGACTGATTGATGTTGATTGATTGATAAGGTTGACCAATTGATCAATTATTTGACATGATAGATTGATTGATTGAATGACCAAGTTTGATTGATTAACCAATTGACCAACATGACAAGACTAGTCGATTAATTGTTGAAATTAACCAATTGATAGGCTTGATCAGTTGACAAGATTGATTGACCACTGTTGATTATGCCTAGTTTCAAGAAAGACATATCAGGTATGTGCAGGATCATGATGGGCCAAAAAGTGGCAATATGATGGGTATGTGGTTGATGACCTTTTTTAAATCAAAATTGATGAAACAAAAAGGGTTTTTAAAGGAGATTCTCAGCTTTCCACCAATATAAATTATACTTTACTTTGAATTTAATAAGTAATTATTATTCATTTTCTATTTGAATTACGACTAAAGTCTTAATTGATAGGCTGATTGAAAAACATCTAAAGCTATCAAATGGTATCACATTTTTTGAATCTAAAACATGTGTCACATTCTATGCTTCACATACTATAGGATTAAAAAAAGAAAAATTGAATTTCATGAATTTTTGACCAAGTTAAGGTGATCAAACATACAAGTTTTTATACTTTTTAAAATTTGTAATAAAAAAATCATAATTAATTATTTTCTTGGAAAAAAATTACAAAAAAATATGCAACACATCAGGGCATGAGTCCTCTACTTATATCAAAAATCTTATAAAAAAATACTATCATTTTTTTGTGGTTAGGGTGGTTAGACCGACACCTACTTCTTATTTTTTTCCTAAAATTTAAGTACTACTACATTGAAATTTCAAATTTTAACCAATAGATGTTTTCATTTTTTAAACAAACCTAGTAGTTTAGAAACTACATTCAATTTTCTACAGATTCTATTCTTACATATTTTTGAAATAATATAGATAACCTATTCAAATTTTTATGTCAAGTTTCCTAACTTTGATTTTTCTAAATTTTTTGCCACTTAAGGGCCTATTTTTTCCATGATGATCCTACACATACCCTATCTTGTATAAGGAAAGATTAATTGACCATGATGAAAATATTGATTGACCAAGTGACTAACTTCAGTTGATTTGATAAGGTTTGATGAGGCTTGTTAGATAAAGTTTTTGTGATGGTTGGGGGACAAGTCGGGAGGGATAATTTGGTTATGTAGATAGTTGCAAATGTCAATGTACTAGGGATATTAGAGACCAACAACTTCACACACAAGTTTAGTTTTGAGGGCATCAAATGCAGGGACAAACAAATGTTCCACCAAGAACTCATATTGTGATTTATTATTAGGGATGTCCAAGAGATATCCAATTGTTGTCAGTGTATCTATTGCCTTTTTCTGGATTCTTGGTATTTTCTCAAAGGTAATAGCTTTGAAGTATAGTCTGAAACTATCAACCATGAAATTATAGGTCATTAACTTCTCATGCTTCACTACTCAATTTGACACCATTTTCTGACAGACGTTCATCGGTCGTTCGACAAATCTTTGTCAGAAACGCGATGAAATGACAAAAATATTTTCATCGCTATTTTGACGAAATGGGCAAGGAGTAGCATCAAAACAACACCAGAAGTTCATCGCCATTTCGACGAAATGGGAAAGGAGTAGCATCAAAACAACACCAAAATTTTGTCGCCATTCAATGAAATGGGCAAGTAGTAGTGTCAAAACAACACCAGAAGTTCATCACCATTTTGATGAAATGGGAAAGGAGTAGCGTCGAAACAACACCAGAAGTTTGTCGCTATTTCGACGAAATGGGCAAGGAGTGTCGAAACAACACCAAAAGTTTGTCGAAATTGCGATGAAATTGGAAAGGAGTTACGATGAAGCCTTCGTCGTAGCTATAGCAACTTCGTCGGACCTTTTCGGTGATTCGTCAGTGGTGTTCGTCAAAATTGCGATGAAACAATGCAATTTTTTTTTAAAAAAATATTCGTTGAAATGTACCATCACAAAAATTGATGACTGATTTAGGGTATAAAGAATAATTTTTCTGCCACCATAGTGAAAAGTTAGCACTTTATTTCATCTTTGCATATTGGTTTGATGCTTCAAACGATGCATTTCTTATATTGAAAAGTCCATTACCTTATTGAACTTCTCTTTGTTTCAAGAATAGTTCAATATTCTCTACTTAACAGGGCCAACCACGTTACGGTGGAAGCTCATTTGGCCCCTCCCCCCCTCACATCACTCTCAATTCCCCATACCCAATCATATAACATTAATCATTCATTCATCCATTAATAACATATAACATTCATTCATTAATTAACATATTCACATTCATTCATTAACATATAATATTCATTCTTTTAGTTTTTACATATTATCAAAAATATGGTTGTCATGATATGATTACAATCACTTTCTTTTGTTTCTTTTTTAAAGCTACATAAAGCTAAAGTGGAGTGTCATTTTCTAAATCAATATCTATCCCCCCTTTAGTTGTTCTACCCTCTACTCATGATCTTAATGTACGCCTAGTTGTCTACTCATGACGTGGATGTCGCTACAAGGGGGGGTCTGCTGCAATAAGAAAGAAATGATAAGCTGATATGTTTTATTATTATTGTTACAAATATTTCATTAATTAAAAGAAAATTAGAGTGGTTCTCTTTACTTGATGGGTCCACATCATGTTCCTGAACTTTTGTTATAGACTCATCCTCAACATGTTGAACACCCTCTAAATCCTGATCTGCAGTTGAAACATGAAAGGTTACATTAATTAATACAACAATTGAAATTAAATATGTTTAAGAGAACATGAGAGTGGTCCTCTTTACCTGATGGGGCCACATCATGTTCCTGATCTTCTCTAGCCTGATCATGCTCAACACGTTGATCATGCTCTACATGCTCTAAAGTTGAAACACTAAAGGTTACATTAATTAATACACCAATTGTAATTAAATATGTTTAAAAGAACTTTAGAGTGGTCCCTTTACCTGATGGGGCCACATCATGTTCCTAATCTTCTCTAGCCTGATCATGCTCAACATGTTGATCATGCTCTAAAGTACCAGGATGCACACCATGACCTTCATCTACACGTTGTGCTCCACCCTCACCAGGCTGCATTCCAATGTCATGTGCAGTATTATCATTGCTTGAATGTTTAAAACAAATAGTCATGTAATTACTTTATGGTGGAAATTAATATTGAATACATTGCACAAGTATTCAATTTTAAATAAATTTTATTGAGTTTATTTACCTGTGTGTCAGATGTAGTGGAAGGTTGTGTTTTCCCCATTAAGCACTCTTAGGTGTTCAAACCACAACTCCATAGCCTTATCGAAGGCAATATTCAAGTAATCTTCTATGGGAACTCTATTGAATTCGTGAGCCCTACATTTTTGCATAAGATCATGAATTTTGCTTCTATGGTGTGATAAAACAAAAATTGTTTCAATTTATTATTTGGATACTATATTTCATTTATTGATACTTACAATTCGTGGGCTAATTTCATATAACCACCAGAGCCTTTTGTTGCCCGTGTTTTCTAGTCTTGCCTTTGTTGCCTTCCATGTGTCAGGAAGCCTATGAAAAGTTTGAAATACATTAGATTGTGTAAAAAGAAAGAGTAATCAGTATATAATTACATTGTTGATAGTATCACATACCTTCCTTGGCCCGGTGGTGTCTTTCCTTTTTTCTTTTCGGCCTTCTCCTTTCCATCTGACACCAGGTCCTTCCACTCCCTCTCTAGAATCATGGGGGGACGCTCATACCTTTTTTTCTTCTCTAAAAGTGACCTAAATTGGTCCCTCACATACTTTAGATAGGTACCATCTTTCTGAAGGACCTTGGTTTGGTTGAATGTTTTATCACCGAACAACACAACTAAACGGTTAATGAGCTCATCTTTTAAATCTTGATTTTGGGCATTCCACCGTGTACATATGGTGGGACCAAAGAGCTCCAATGTAATATCACTTAGATGTTTATACAAAAAATCATTTCCTGCAAAATGATCATGGGATCAATAGTCTAAAAAGAGCAATCAATAAGTAAATTTCAATTGGATTATATATAATAATAATTAAAACATTTTAAAGTACTTGGGACCTTCTCTATCTTTATGGGAACAAAATCCTCGGTCACCACAAGTGTGACCGGAAATGTTCTCGTACTATTAATATGGGAAGATCCAGGAAATGATGCTAAAATATCACCAATACTAGTTGCCTTTGCATCCCTAGGTACATGTCCTGATGCATGTTTTGGTATGTGTTCGCTGCCAGAGGGTGTAATAATGGATGTGATAGGGAGGTTGGATGAAACAATCACTGTTTCATGCTCTGGGTCTTGATTGCAAGACCTCTAGGGTGTTTCACTCCACCAATTGAAACCTATAGTACCTCTTCCTTCTTAGGGTTCCCTGATTTCTCCTTGCCAACCCAACTATCAACTTAGTTCCTCCTACCAAGTCAAGACTTGGTGCACTCTTGAGACACTTGCCTTAGCCCTTAATCCACCCTAAAGGCTACAAATCCTCCAAATCTTGAATTTAGCTTTACAGGGGTGTGGAGGTGTTTCTAATGACTTCAATCCATCCTACTTTGGTTCTTGAGGGTCCACTTGACTCCATTTCCTAGTTGCTTCCACCAAACCCTCATTTAGGCCTAAAAAGGTTACTAGCCCTAGGAGCCCCAATTAGGCCTCCTCCGAGAAATTAGGTTAGTTCTCCAAATCTTTCCAAAGAACCCCCAATATTTTCTTTGGATTCCTAGTTCATATGCTCACCCCTCAAGGATTTTTTGGATCTTGGGTCTCAGCTATCCATACAAAGGCTTAACCCACAATTTGGAAAAATTAGGCCTTTACAAACCCTTCCCTGAATTCATTGCAAACTGTTAGATATTCCTCACACCAGATGGATTGATGGAGCTTCCTCCTCCATGCTATGTCTTGGAAAGACACTTACCTACCCTCTCCACACTGTGACTTGTCAGGAAATGGACACCCCTGCAAATCAAGTGCTCTACACTAAGGTCTTCCCTAGCCGGACTCTTCTTGGCTCGCCTAGGGAAAGAATTCCATAGTAGCTCCTATGTTTTCAAAGGCCCTAAACCCTACCATATGTAGATACATGGAGTCTAGTCACTATTCCCAAAGGGTTGTACAATTTGCATGGTGGGAAAGTGAACTAACACTCCATTTTCACAAAACAACCTGGTTCAAACCAACAATAGTATGAAAACAAAACTAATTACAAACAATGCTTGAAACTAAGTAAGGAAACTAACTAATGCCACAAAAAGCTCGAAGAAAAACTACTCTACATCCTACACAAATTATAGTGCCATGATCAATCCAATAAAACCTCACTTCAATGCAAAAATCAAAAAATTCACTCTCAAACACAATTGCTTTTCTTGAATTCACAAAACTTCAAAACATAACAAATGCTTCCAACCCCACTCCAATGCTGAGGAATCCCATAAATAGGGTCTCCAATTCAATTATCCTCTCCCTTGGGCTCTTCTTGGCTGCTTGTAGCTCCAATTGAGAAACATTTTCAAATATTTTGCAAGAATTCCTAAAAATCCAAGACCTCATTTTGAGCTAGAACCTAATGACACCTATTCTATGGTGAACATGACCTTCATCTGATCAAAACCCAACCAAAAATTCCATTAAGGCTTACATCCAAATGAACTAAAATTTGATTACTTAGTTTTCCTAGACAAGACTATCCTAGACAGACCTTCTAAACAACCTATGGTAACCTATGGGTGCTCCTGCACCATTCTCCCCCTCAGCCCAAACACCAAGGATTGTGGGGAGAGATCAGAGATAAATCAATAACCTGCTTCTTGAACTGAGTGTAGTGTCCCTCCAATTTAGACATACTGTTAAGTTTGATTCTGTTTGTTAGATGCTTAGTAGATTCTGGATACTATGTTGTTTTGGTTTTTCAGATGATACATGGACATCCTAGTTATTTGGATTATGTTGGTTCGATGATACTGTGATAGTTTCATTCATGATATAGCTTGTTGGTTATGATTATTGCTTATGTTATCATGTTGAAATGATTGATCTTGCTCGTTTCTGTTGGTGGATAAGACAGTGTAGCATTACTCATTCGTGAGTACCCTGCTACGCTGCAATTCTTATTCACGGTGTGTTTTCTAACATGAGATTATATATATACATGTTTTTAACTTTGATGTTTTCCTGCAGACACAGGTATCGGGTAACAGCTCCACTTGCTTGTCAGGTCTGAGTGTACCCTAATCCATTATAAATATGTTGTCGGAGGTATTGACAGGTCCGTTTTAACCATCGTTCGTTTTCGAACGAGTATCTCTGTGTTTCCCCGTGTAGCCCAATTTGTCTTGTCATGTTTAAATATATATTGTTTTGTGTTTGCGTATTTAATATCGATTTTATTAAATGATTATTTATGTTTATGCCAATGTTTGTGATTTAATTTATTAAGTTAAATTAAATATGCTGTGAAATTTATCAGTGAAAGTTAATTCTTTGCAATGTTTTAATTAAAATAATATTATTGTTGTTTTAATTGTGCAAATTGAATTGTGAGAAATAGATATTTTTAAAACAGGATATTTTTGATAAGTTACGAATCTCTGATTGCCTATTAAAGGTTTGTTCTGATATTTTAAGAAGGAGTTGAACTGAATGAGTTATTTACAATGCAAATGGATTTGCCAGTTAAGTTTGGTGATTGAAAGTGGAATTGCATGAGTTTATATTTGTTTTAGATTTTGGGGAATTGTGCACACATTCACGGGAAGAATTTTACGGCAGCAGTTTTTGGCAGCTTTGATTGATGGCAATTGTTTTCAGAAGAATTTTTCTTTAAAATTTTGTTCATGAGCATGTTTTGAAGTTGGCTTGATTGGAAATTCATTGTCGAAGTCTGGGAAATTGATAGAGGAATCAACAAAAGGTTTTAAGTGCGTATCAGCCGATTTTCAGAATAACCAAGTTTTCTTCTTTTTAAGTTTTAGTAAATTTCTTCTTTGAACGTTTGGAAAGATTAATGGTATATCAACCTGCATATAAAAACAGAGAAATAGTTAGAATAAGTAATCAAAGATTATTGAAATATTGTTAAAATTAAAAATGTTAAGAAAACAAAGAAATAGAGTTTAGGGTAAATTTGTAGATCTGAAAACAGAGATTGAATTCTCCTGTATATTTATTGACTTATAGATATATTTAATTCAGCGTACTGAATGAGTCTAAATAGTATTTTAAAGGTTGAAACTCTGAAGTTATAGTTATCATTTCTTTTATTCCGTCTTTGTGAAAACTATGAAAATATTGTACCATTAATTTTAGATATATATGTATTCACTCTGTTATATACGGACCCCATTCACAATCTGCACCGTAAATCAATACACTTTATTTATGTTACCATTTGCCTGAGTGTCTTTTGCCAATCGCGCACATAGTTTATGGACAAAATAAAGAACCTCATGTCAGATTTAGGATACCTGCAGATTGATATTCTTTTGTGGAGTCTATACTGAAATTTGTCATAGGAAGTTACTCGCAACCTACCTGGTGAAAACGGTGTTACCATTGTATTATATTTATTTTGAATAAAAGGAAATAATATGTATGGCTTACTAATCCATTAGATATTCAAATCTCCTTACTTAAGAATGTGTGTAGCCTCTGAAAGGGATTAGATTGGGATTTATCTATGAAAATGTCCCTGTGAGTTTTGTTCTTGAAAACGTCCCTGTACAATTTTAAATTGTTTTCCATCTGTAAACATATGTCTTCAGATTCTTTTATATTTTTTTCTTGCGTCCAGATCTGGATTTTCTGCGTCTAATTTTACCTCTATATCCTTGTCTATCCTTCCCTTATAAATTGTTTCACCTGAGTCTTCAGCGCTGCTTTATATCAAAAGAATGTCAGATTCTCAAGTATTATCTAGTTATATTGTTGTTTGATTTTCCATGCACGTTGAATCAAAAGCTTGGTTTAAATGTAAATCTTAAATAATGAATATTGTATAGGCATGGATGTAAAAATTGTTTTAGCGCAGGAACTTGAAATCATTAAATGTTATAATTACTAGGTATGCATGGTGCAAGTCGTCATAGCTATCCTTCGGAAGTTATGATTTTTTTTCCTTATTTTGAAAACTATTACTTAACCAAAAAGTAACTTACCCTTACATGCATAAATCAGACAGATTCTTATCTGCAATTATCTCATGCGTTGTATGCATGAAGTTCCAGTGGTTACGCATAGATGTGGTATTTACTTATGAGCTTAGACTTGTCTTTAGTCCAACTTGCCATGCATGCATAAATCGGGCAGTTTCTTTAATTAGAAAATCTTGATTATAATCAATCTAATATTAGATATTAATTATACACCAGTGTAGTTAAGTGCAGTTAAGTGTAGTTTGTTTTATAAGTGATAATGTTTCTTTTATTTTATTTTATTTTATTTTATTTTCAAGGTAATTGTAGTATAAAATATAAAGAGTTTGTGTTGTTATTATATATTGATAGTATATACAATTCTTGAAAAATATTAGAAATATAATGATATATATGGATTATTTGTAATATAAATTCTTTATTTAATGAAATTAGTTAAATATGATTGTCAATTGTATTTACTCATTAAAAAGTTTATTTCTATTTTATCCAAACTAGTGAAGTAAAATTTATATTATCATTAAACTACAATGATATTTAATGTGTTTTCTAAAATTGTCAGTGATATATTAGTAATTATAGTTTGTTTATTGTGAATTCTTAACTCTTGAAGTTTGGTAAATTGTAACTATTTGGTGTGTGTGTCTAATGTAACATTAATGATGTTTATCTTAATTTCATCAAAAGCTTGAAAAGTGGAATTTGTAAGATTATTACGTTTTTAACATGGTGCTCATGTTACAATTATTTTTATGTGGGGGTATAGCTTTGTATCATTTTGTGGTCTTTTGAAGTGACATCCTAGAGATTATGATTTGCCTCTAGTGAAGGACATAAACATTGAGGTTTTGATTTTTGTGCTTGATAGCTACCCCTAGATTGATTTTATGTTGAGTCATGTTATAGTGAGAGTGGCTTGCGTTAGGGGCCGAAATCCGGAAGTGATTGTCTGGGTAACCTAACGTAGGTGTGTTAATTAAGTGATAACCTAACTAATATTTTAGGGGTTGGGTAGCTCTAAACACTAAATCAGATAATGGTATGCCTCGCCTACTCTTAACGCTCGTTCAGGTTGAGAAAAGGCTGAGAAGGCCTGGAATGGCAAGTCGCCATCTTGTCCTCTTGAAAGATGTAGCGACACCGCATTAGTCTGCATAGGGGTCGGGAATCGGTAGAGACTGCCAGGGTAACTCTTGGTGAGGGCCGGTAGTCTAGGAAGATTCACCAGGGTAACCTATCCCGACAATGCGATGACACTCTCTTAGTCTATATCATGATGGTGTTTCTTTAGTGGAGATTTCAATTTAATGTGACTTGATACTGTGATTTCATGCGTTTTGATTTGTAAACGTTATGTCGTATTGTAAATTGTAAACCCCGTATACGTGATGTTCTGTTTGCTATGTTTGTGGACCTGTCAGTATCTCCTAGCACGGAGGGAGTGGACCTTTGGGTTCCACGTGGTCGGGAGGTAACCGTGCTACACCTATCTTATAATTTTCTTGCAGATGATCCTAAGCTCGCAACAGATTCCAGTTACTACTTTGTTCATGACTGATGATGCAGAGCCTATTCGTGGATTATGTACCAGATATCAGATGAACACTATATGTTTTGTAAACTTACCTCTGGTATAAGAGTGTATTGATTGTATCACCTTTGATGTATGGAGATTCTTTGAAATCTCGCTTTATGTAAAATGGACATTTGGAATATTTGATTGAATGTAGTTTTATAACTGTATCTTACACAAAATCAAATTTGTACTTTTACTAGTGATCAATATTTTGAGTTTAATTATTAAATAATGTAACAACGTCTTAGATACTTTATAACATATGTATAAACAATAAAAAAAAAAATATTCTGTTAACTTTGTATTTGCTCTTTGTTATAATGTAACTAAGTCAGGGCGTTACACTGAGCTTCATCCACCCATGTAGCCTCATATTTTGGTTTGTCCTTCCATTTGATGAGATGTTCCATGTATTCCTTATGTCAGGTAGACTTCTTCACCCTTGATTCCAAGATCCTCTCTGCTTGCAGCTTGTCTTTAGGAGGTAAGGCTATGTTACTCACATCCTTCAAGAAATCCACACTTTTCTGATCCAAGTAAGTGACTGGTCCTTTATACTTGATCAAATCAGCCACATTAAACACTGGTGAAATGCCTAAGTCTGCAGGTAGCTCCACCTTGTAAGAATTCTTTCCATACTTGGCGAACACCTTACATGGTCCCACTCTCTTCATCTGCAACTTGGTTGATGTTCTTTTCTACAACCTAGATTTGTGTAGATGGACCATGACATAGTCCCCTACTGCAAATTGTAGATCTTTCCTAGACATATCCACCTTAGCTTTCAGCTTGTGAGTAGCCTCTGTAATTGTCTTCTTCACTTGCTCCTGAATCTCCTTCATGGTTTGAGAGAAATATTCAGCATGGCCACTCCTATTCTCCATAGCTCCTAAATCTCTAAGTTCACACACACCTCTTGGGTGCATTCCATACACTATTTCAAAAGGACTCCTACCTGTGGTCCAATTCACACTGTCATTGTAGGCATATTCAGCTTGTGATATGACCATGTCCCATGTATGTCCATACTCCTTGGTGAGGCACCTGAGAAGGTTACCCAACACTCTATTTATTACCTCAGTTTTTCCATCTGTCTGAGGATGGTAAGCTGATCCAAAAGACAAGTTAGTACCTAATCTGCTCCATAGAGTCTTCCAAAAATGACTCATGAACTTCACATCCCTGTCTGAGACAATGCTCAATGGAAATCCATGGATCCTCACAATCTCTTTGAAGAAAATATGAGCAATATAGCTAGCATCATGGGTGGTCTTGCAAGGAACAAAGTGACTCATCTTACTGAACCTATCTACCACCACATAAACACTATCAAACTCTATCTTAGTCTTAGGGAGTCCTACCACAAAGTCCTTGCTAATACATTCCCATGGTCTATTGGGAATGGGTAGAGGTTGATACAAACCTGCATTGCTAGCTCCCCCCTTGGTTTTCATACAAACTACACATTGTTTCACATACCTTCTGACATCCCTTGGCAACTTGGGCCAATAATAGAACCTTTTCGCTAGTTCCATTGTCTTGTTGATACCAAAATGACCACTAAGACTACCATTGTGCTTATCCTAGATAAGATTCTCTCTCATTGAACCTTTTGGAACACATAACTGATTCCCCTTGAACAAAAGTCCACTCTACAATGTATACTCTGAGAATTGACTATGAAAGTGATTCTCAAAATCAGAACATACCTTATATGCCTCCGAGAAGTCTTCATCTTCTCCATAGAGATCCTTGAAACTCTCTATCCCAATGCTCTTTATTTCTATCTCTTGCACTGTCAGCAACCTCCTACTTAATGCATCTGCCACCTTGTTCAACTGTCCCTTCTTGTGCTTGATGGTAAATGTGAAGGCTTGGAGGTATTCCATCCATTTCAAATGTCTATTGCTCAACTTCTCTTGTGTGTTGATGTAGCTAAGTGCCTGGTTATCAATAAACACTACAAATTCCTTAGGTAGGAGATAATTCCTCCACTTTCTAAGTGACTGTACTAGAGCATATAGTTCTAGGTCATAGGTAGAATACTTTTTCTTAGCTTCATTGATCTTTTCACTAAAGAAATCTATAGGCCTTCCTTCTTGGCTTAGCACTCCTCCTACTGCAATTCCACTGGCATCACATTCCACAGTGAATAACTTATCAAAACTAGGTAACAAAAGGATGGGTTGAGTTGCCACTTCTTGTTTCAGATTCTCAAAACCCTTCTCTACTTCAAGAGTCCATTTGAACTTAGTTTTTAGGCCACCTTTGATTGTATCAAGTACTGGTGCACATATGCCACTAAAGTTCCTTATAAACTTCCAATAAAACTGAGCTAACCCATGAAAACTCCTTACCTTTGTCCCAGTGGTTGGTGTAGGCCAATTTAGGATAGCTTCCACCTTGCTTGGGTCCATCTTCAATGATCCTTGGGATACTACAAACCCAAAATACACAAGCTCTTTTTTGAAGAACTCACACTTTTCCAGGTTGATGGCTAACCTCTCCTCCTGCAATCTTTTAAGAACAAACTCCACATACTTTAGATATTCTTCTGTTGTCTTGATAAAGATGAGTATATAATCTAGATATACCACCACAAATAACCCTATGAAGTCCTTAAGCACTTCATTCATGAGCCTCATGAATGTGATAGGGGCATTTGAGAGACCAAATGGCATAACTCTCCACTCATATAACCCATCATTTGTCTTAAAGGTTGTCTTCCACTCATCTCCATCTTTGATTTTGATATGATGGTATCCACTCTTGAGATCCAACTTGGTAAAATACTGTGCTCCTCCAAGACAATCCATCAAATCCTCAATCCTAGGAATAGGGAACCTATATCTAATTGTAATTCTATTTATAGCCCTAGAGTCAGTGCAAAGTCTCCACTTACCACCTTTCTTGGTTGCTAAGACCACTGGTACTACACATGGACTGATGCTATTCTTAATTAGTCCTTGGTCTAACAACTCCTGTACTTGTCTAGCTACTTCTAGGTTCTGATCTGGTGTAAGCTTGTAAGCTACTTTTTTTTGGTAGTGAAGCCCCTGGTATGAAGTCAATTTGATGATTGATGGCTCTCTTTGGAAGTAAGGTTGTTGCTGATCCATCACTAACTATATCCTTGAACTGTTCAAACAACTTTTGGACTACTCCTGGTATGACTATTTTCTTAGTCTTATCTTCCTCCTTGGGTTGCACCATGACCACATATCCTTCCCCTCCTTGTTGTAGGGTGTTGATAAACTCCTTGCCACTAATTAACAAGACACTAGGGTTCTTTGACT
The DNA here is from genome assembly GCA_007258455.2 of Sequoia sempervirens. NCBI lineage: Eukaryota > Viridiplantae > Streptophyta > Pinopsida > Cupressales > Cupressaceae > Sequoia > Sequoia sempervirens. The sequence goes on along the minus strand of VDFB02049217.1, from coordinate 115,149,602 downwards.
ATCCTTCTTCCTCATCTGACAGTGATTGTAGTTTGAATGTCTTTCCATCCTTCTAGAATGAGATAGTGTTCTCCTTTCCATCATAGATGGCTCCTTTGTCATACTGCCATGGTCTTCCCAATAGAAGATGGCATGCATCCATGGGAAACACATCACAAATAAACTTGTCCTTGTACCCTCCAATGGAGAACTCCACCATTGTCTACTCATTTACAAGAACACTCTGCCCTTTGTTCAACCATGTCACCTTGTAAGGGTTAGTGTGGGGTACTTTCTCCAACTTCAACTTCCTCATTGCCTCCTCAAAGATAATGTTATTAGTAGACCCTGAATCCACTATAACCTTGCATACCTTTCCAAGTATTTTGCATCTTTCCCTGAATAAGGCTCTCCTTTTCTTTGGCTCTTCTTTGACTGGTTGTCTGATTAGAACCCTGCTAAACATCAAGTTCTCCCCCATTTCTAACTCAATGTGACTAACCTCTGGTGACTTGACACTCATAGTGTCTTCTTGAGCATATGCTACTCTCTTTTCTTTATTTGAAGAAGATGCTTTCTCTGGGCACCTATAAGATGGATGACCTACTTGGCCACAGTTGTAACACTTCATACTAGCAAAGTATGAGTTACTTTTTCCTGCTTCTCTTCCTCTATTTGAACCTCCTTGAGGTCCTCTACCTCTTCCATAGCCTCCTCTAGAAGTTGTTTCACTTCCATGCTCTATGAGTTTAGACTCTCCCTGAATTCTTTGTTCAATCCCCCTACCTTGGTATCCACCTCTATGTCCTCTTTGATCTCTGCCTTTTCCTCTGCTATTAGAAGCATGATCTTGTTTCCTCTTACTCCTCTCTTCAATATTTATAGCCAATTGATAGCATTGGTGCACTTTTTTGGGACTTAGAAGAGTCATCTCCTCTTGAATGTTCCACTTCAAACCATTAAGGTATCTAGCCACCTTAAGACTTTCATCCTCAGATACATTAGACCTCATGAAAAGTTTTTGAAACTCCTTCGTATAGGAATTTACATCTTGGTCTCTTTGTCTCAAGCTCTGTCTTTTCTTGTCTAAAAAGAGCGATCAATAAGTAAATTTCAATTGGATTATATATAATAATAATTAAAACATTTTAAAGTACTTGGGACCTTCTCTATCTTTATGGGAACGAAATCCTCGGTCACCACAAGTGTGACCGGCAATGTTCCCGTACTAGTAATATGGGAAGATCCAGGAAATGATGCTAAAACATCACCAGTACTAGTGGCCTTTGCATCCCTAGGTACATGTCCTGACGCATGTTTTGGTATGTGTTCGCTGCCAAAGGGTGTACTAATGGATGTGATAGGGAGGTTGGATGAAACAATAACTGTTTCATGCTCTGGGTCTTGCTTGCAAGACCTCTAGGGTGTTTCACTCCACCACTTGAAACCTATAGTACCTCTTCCTTCTTAGGGTCCCCTAATTTCTCCTTGCCAACCCAACTATCAACTTAGTTCCTTCTACCAAGTCAAGACTTGGTGCACTCTTGAGACACTTGCCTTAGCCCTTAATCCACCCTAAAGGCTACAAATCCTCCAAATCTTGAATTTAGCTTTGCAAGGGTGTGGAGGTGTTTCTAATGACTTCAATCCATCCTACTTTGGTTCTTGAGGGTCCAATTGACTCCATTTCCTAGTCGCTTCCACCAAACCCTCATTTAGGCCTAAAAAGGCTACTAGCCCTACGAGCCCCAATTAGGCCTCCTCCGAGAAATTAGGTTAGTTCTCCAAATATTTCCAAAGAACCCCCAATCTTTTCTTGGGATTCCTAGTTCATATGCTCACCCCTCAAGGATTTTTTGGATCTTGGGTCTCAGCTCTCCGTACAAAGGCTTAACCCACAATTTGGCAAAATTAGGCCTTTACAAACCCTTCCTTGACTTCACTGCAAACTATTAGATATTCCTCACATGAAATGGATTGACGAAGCTTCCTCCTCCATGCTATGTCTTGGAAAGACACTTACCTGCCCTCTCCACACTCTGACTTGTCAGGAAATGGACACCCCTGCAAATCAAGTGCTTTGCACTAAGGTCTTCCCTAGTTAGACTCTTCCTGGCTCGCCTAGGGCAAGACTTCCACAGTAGCTCTTGTGTTTTCAAAGGCCCTAAACCCTACCATATTTACATACATTGAGTCTAGTCACTGTTCCTAAAGGGCCGTACAATTTGTACGGTGGGAAAGTGAACTAACACTCCATTTTCACAAAACTGCCTGGTTCAGACTAGCAACAGTATGAAAACCAAACTAATTACAAATAATGCTTGAAACTAAGTAAGGAAACTAAATAATGCCACACAAAGCTTGAAGAACAACTAATCTACATCCTACACAAATTGCAGTGCCATGATCAATCCATTAAAACCTCACTTCAATGCAAAAATCAGAAAATTCACTCTTAAACACAATTGCTTTTCTTGAATTTACAAAACTTCAAAACATAACAAATGCTTCCAACCCCACTCCAATTCTGAGGCATCCCATAAATAGGGTCTCCAATTCAGTTTTCCTCTCCCTTGGGCTCTTCTTGGCCACTTGTAGCTCCAATTGAGAAACATTTGCAAATATTTTTCAAGAATTCCTAAAAATCCAAGAGCTCATTTTGAGCTAGAACCTAATGACACCTATTTTATGGTCAACATGATCTTCATCTGATCAAAACCCAACCAAAAATTCCATTAAGGCTTACATCCAAATGAACTAAAATTTGATTACTTAGTTGTCCTAGACAGACCTTCTAAACAACCTATGGTAGCCTATGGGTGCTCTTGCACCAGGATGCCTGCATGGTATGTGTTGCGGACATTTCAGATGACAATATAGGCATGGATGATGGGGTCAGATGATGTGATGTATGCGTAGGAAGATCAGGATGGAAACTTGTACCAACCCTTACACCTTGGGAAACACTTGTAGAACCCTGATCATGGCCAGGAGCATCATGAGGAGGCAAATAACCCTGTAAAAACAACACATATTTTAGTTCATGACATAAAAGAGTACAAAATATAAAACCATGAATGAACTTATGTTATAATTAAAGACCTCATGACAGCTTACTTGCAAGTTTTGCAATGTCTCAATCAATATTTTAATCTTCTCTCTTATCTTATCTGTTTGAGGCACTATGAACATCAACTTAACCATTTGTTGATTGCTTTTTTTTTGGATCTTCTTTATCGTATAGAGAGGGTTTTTTGAATAAGCGATGTCATCATCACAAAATATTGACTGCACCTCACTATGGATGCTCTCCTCTACTACTGGTGCCTTTCCCCGATTAGTCAACTGCAACAAGAATATTTAAAATATTATCGAAATTAACCCAAAAAACTTATGAAAAAAACATAATAATAAAACATTTTGCTCGTATCTAATTTGTACAATTACAATAAGGTAAACCTATCAGGTAGAAGCACCTGAAGATACATCGCGATCTATGCTCTGGGCCAGACCCTTCTCTGTATGATCAATGTCCCCTTGTGAAAAAAATTAACTATAAAAAAACATTACCAAAATGAAAGCAATAGACTTACGAAAAAAAACATAAGAATAAAATGGTATATTGGAGTCATTAATTGGAGGTTTGGTAAAATGGTACATAGTACGTACCACCCCCATAGTAACTATGTTTGTAACTAAGTGATTCAAATTGTAATCGATTGGCAACTCTTCCCCTGTAGTTATTGATTTTATCGCACATACGAATACATGGTTTCCCTCACGCGCCTCAAATATGCAATTGGGTTGCTTATTTGTTGACCCATGTCGTGTACTATTTATAAACCCTGCAATATTCCTTGATGCTTTTGGCCTTCCGTCAATGTACATAGCCACTCCTTTATTTTGATCCTTATCTTTTAGTTGTATATAATTTGCTGACAGTGCATAACTACACATACTTTGTGCATATCGAACCAATTGCATCCAATCTTTGTAACTATAATAGGGTCCAACATACTCCATCAATTCAGTAACTTTTTCGTAACAAACCTTTATGTCGTCCATGCAAAATAGGCCCAAACCATGTAATGACGATGTTGCTATGTGAAATATCCTCTCGTTGACACAAAAATTAGTGTTTATTGGAGGAAGTTCCTTGGGTACCCATTGTTTCCGTAGATGTTTGTACCTCAAGGGCACCTTGATGTCACCTATGCTCTCATCATCATAAGAACATGACCCCCCTTCAACAAGAAAAAATTCCATGCTTACAAAATTTTCTTCTAATATTTTGACCTCTAGTCGATCTCCTCTTTTAGACATACTACATGTATCACTTTCCTCTTCTCTTCCTAAATTTCTCTTGCTCGAGGAAGAAAATATGAAAAAATACCTATTTGGTGGTACCTGCACTCATAAGGATGTTGGATGTTCTTTCATGGTGATGTGATCCCAAGGTGACATTATGATTAATCTATCATTTCATTGCTAGAATTTCACAAGTTATAAGGTAATCAAGTCTTGATAGATTGCAAGTTATTGTTACTACCATCCAAATGTGTCCATCACAAATAAAATCTACTTAACGTTTTAACTCCCAAACTTTGTAACAAGTGTTAAATGTGACTATGGTCCACCAGTTACACAACCAAGGCCTCAAATGTATTCTCTAATTGTAATCAAAGGACTTTTTCTCTTCATTCAAGTAAATAAACTTGAAGGGAAACACCACCAAGTGGTTTATTGGACACCTACATGACTAAAAATAGCAGAAAAATTACATTTAATTTCCATATGTCTAAGTGGTTGATGGGGAGGGAGTGTGTACTAGGCCTGGTTAAGTCATCATAAGTTTACGCTTTGACAATAATTTTTTTTTAAGTCATGTTAAATCTTCCTATGTCTAATTGCTAGAAAAAATTTGGTATGTTTTAAGGTAGGATGATTGATGAAAGAGCCCAAAGACTAGCCTTTCTCCATGGTATCCAAGTACACATAGCAGTGGTCTTCTCTTATACGGTTGGACATGATTTAAATAACTTAGCTGGGAATTATTCATTTAACCTAAGGTTTTCTCATAATGCCATCATTGGAAAAGTATGATCAAATTCTTCTATTATGAAGAGTTGGTCTATGTGCCTCTAGTAATCACTATAAATGTTTGTAAGGATAAAATGACTAATTACATCAGGTAGGAGAGAATCAATTTTGAGTTCTTCAAAGATTATATTCCTCTATTCATAATTTTTAAGGGTTGTGTGTGGAGGGTTATCACTACCAAGAAGGGAGGAGACCTTTCCTTGTATTCTTTTATAATTTTCATTATTCTTATTTATTTTACACTTACATTTACAAATACACATACATATGCATTTACTGTTTTCATTTATTTCTCATGTAGTTTAATAGTTTGATCGATTTCATAGTATATGTGTTGAAGACTTTAGAATTTCACTTACATTAATTTATGGATATATGTTGTATCTATAACACTACAAAACCATATACTCTTTGCATTTACACTTACATTTATTGTTCTAGGAAGCATCCAGTAATTGCATTTTACATTTACATTTTAAAATACATACATACATACATACATACATACATACATACATACATACTTTTTTATATATATATAAGTATTTGTGTGTGTATTAAATATGTGTGTGTATTATTATGTATATATCATTCTGTCAGTGTTTAGAAACAGCTATTAAGGTTTGCACATGGATAAAATTCATAAAATCATATCTCCCATACATGTTTTGAAACCTGGAAACTGAACCTCTCATTTCACATTAATTCATTTCACAAAGTATTGAGGACGAAATGGCTATACCTTCTTATTTCTCATCAGCCCTATTCATGCATCCTACAATTAGAACAGTATCCACGAGGCCTGTTACACAAGCTACAGTAATCACAAAAATGTAAGAGCCACTTTATATCATGTTTGGACTACAAAACCCTGAAAAACAGGGTAACTCAGATTATGATTTGTTGGTGAGCTGTATGGACAAAATCATTAGCACCGGCTCATTCTTGGAGTCTTTTGAAAGAGAAGCGAATCAGGTGGCAGTTAAGTAAAAACCTTATACTGTCAAGGTGAATAAGGTGATCAATTTTGATTAGCCCAGCGATGAAGGGAAACTAGAAATGGGTAAATGTATATTCTTCGGCGAAGAGTGGGGTAAGAACGCTAGCGGTTGGCTCATCGGTTATTGTGAATTTACAATAGATTCAGATTTTATTTTAGTGGCGGTCCCCAGGCACATAATTTTTGAAGTTTTATTGCTGCATCAACCATTCTCAGTAGGCACAATGAACAAGAAGATTCTCTAGGGAGATTGTTGTTGTAACAAATTTTTGGAATATCACAAGGTGGTCCAATTGGCTAGTGACACATGTGCTTTTTGGCCCAATGCTTGTTTGCTCCTTTTTCTATAAGAAGGATTTCAAGGCTAGAAGTGCGGGTTAGCAAGTTAGATATTTTTGGTCGAGTCTAGATGAAGTTGTAGAGAAAATTGTAAAGTCTGATGGTTTTAGGAAAATGCAATTTAGGTTTTGAGTCATTCTGTAGTAGGTTTTGAATTCATAGGGATTTGATGTTTTATGACAGTACTGGCATTTGAATTGATATGATTAATTTGAACTCATGTCTCTCCATTGTACAAGCATATCTGAATTTTGAATAAAATGATCAAGGGTTGTTTCATTCATATCACTGTTGTGGTGTGTATGATTCTTGTTTTAGGTTTAATTCAAGGAATTAATTAAAATGCTTGAATGGGATTGTAGGTGGATATATTTTGTATAAGGATTTGATAGAAATCAGTATTGGGTTAGAATGCATATTGATAAGATTGTAATGCAATGTTATCAAGGATTTTATATGTTATGTCTTAAATATGTCATAAACCCTTAGATAATTATGAATTTGAATCCTACAATAGATATATGGAACTGATCTAAGTTGTGTACTATTTGTGTGAGGACCAGTATTTGTTTCCCTTTACCTAGAGCTTGCTAAAAATTGCAAATCAATGACTATCTTATACTGTGAAATGTTGTTGTAGTTATCTCATGCTCCAAATAGTTGATATTATTGTGTGTGAACCCCAACCTTGGCACCTGCAAAACAAAGAGAATAAACACCTCAAGTTAGATATTGCAAGCCAAAACAAGGATTCCCCATAAAATCCATTTACAAATTCAAAATAGGAAAGAAAACAATGAAGAACACAATATAAATGACAAACTAGATTGAATCCTAATTTAAATATGCAAACTCATGATCCCATGGGGGAATTGGTGCCAATTTGATGTGAAAATTGGCCCTTTCCCAATTCCTATGATGCAAACTTGATGTGTTGATGAATATTTGATCCACTTTCTTGATGTTGAAGAGTGTTCCAAGCTAAAATCTGCAAGACTTAACTATGATTCAAGAATAATTGATGAAATTTGATGGATATTTGGGCATGGTAACTTTGCATGGATTGTGGATGATGAAATGAAGATATGAGCTCCATATTTATAGAATTCCAAGATAGATGAATGTCCAAATTTGAGCAATGTGGGACTAACTTTCATCCAATGGAAAGATGCCACTTGTCAAGCTATGAATGGGTGAAGGATGTGCAAGATTTGGGATTTGTGCCAATAAATGCATAATTTTGAATTTCAAATTTGTTGAAATGACATGTAAAAGGGAAGGGAAAATGCAATAAATGCCACTTGGCTCAAGGAAAAGGACATGTAAGAGGAAGTTACTGCCTTGTTGGATGTACATGTTGACTTGAAACTTTTGAATTCAAATTGAGAGAATATTCTAAAAGATGCCTTGTGAGGAAAATAGAGATTTAATAAATGAATTAAATCTATTTTCATGTGCAACTTGCATTATCTAGAGGATGGGACATGAGATGAGATTAAACTAATTAAGGGTTAATTAATTTAATGAGATAGGTTAGATAATGTAACCTATTTGACTCAAATTTATGGATTTATTTAAGTCAAATAAGAGAGGAATATGATAAGGGATTAATTAAATAAGGATTTTGATTTATTTAATTAAAAGAGATGGTGTTAGATTAAATCAAATAAGGTTTTCATTTATTTAATTTAATGGATAGACTTTAGAAATTTAATCAAATAAATTGATTATTTAATTAAATAGGGATAATTAGATCAGATGGATTGATTTAATTAACAAAAGAGATTGACTTAATTAGATAAAATGATTTATTCAATTAAGAGAAGGATATTGATGAATTTAATCAAATAAGGAGATTTTGATTAAATGGTTAGACTGAGGGATGATTCCAGAAGAAATGATGTTAGTAGGTTAGGATCAGATGTACAATGTCAATCGGTATATTTTATGTGTCTACATTTTGCCCCTCTTTGAAGCAATGCACTCGTTGCATTGGTTCAAAGAATAAACGATCTCGATCAAAGCCAAATTTTTTGATATTTTCAAAACTTGCCCCACTACCGCCTAGTGAGAGAAAACATGCCACTATAATGCCCCCTCGAGAGATTGGACCAAAATTCCAATTTTTGGGTGATCTCACGAAAAAAAGATGACAAAGTACCTGACAGGTCCGAAAAAGGCTCCTAGAGGTGAAAAACTTGTCTAAACACAATAAAATGATGTAAAACAGGCCTCAACTAGATAGAAATAGGTTCGGGGGTCCAAAACCCTAACAAGATAGCCAATCAGGGTGAAAAAACCCTAATTTTCATGCTTAAATGGGGCCCGAGGGGTCACTTTCAAGTCATTTTCAAACACCTCCAATAATAACCTCATGATTTGAGCCTAGACCCCTTGATGATATGGTGCAACGACAGCTTCCCCTACACATTTCCAATTGAGTTCAGATGTACCAGTGGCCAGCAGGCATCAGGGCACCGGTAAGTGGTCCTTACGCAAGCTTCGTCTTTCATTTAATACTTCAATTAATGCTTTAGAAAGGCGGTTCGTTTGCAACGGTGCTATATGGCGCCGCTCAAAGGTCAAACTATGCCGCTCAGTGTTGAATAGCGCTGTCGTGATGCAGTTTAGAGTTTAGAAACTCCAACGCTGAGCTCGGGGACGACGAGTGAATTTACAAAGTGTGACACGATGGAATTAGTTTTTCTCAAAGTGCGCCGCTGGGGAGGAAATGGCACCGCGGCGGTACGATTTGGCTCTTTTCAGCCCTAGCGTCGAAGTTTGATTAAAATCAAAATGCAACGCCATCATGAGTTGTACTGCTGGGAGCCCTTTTTGACTACTTGATAGAGAATTTTTTCAAATTTTTTAATGATGATCTTCTTTGATGTAGGACGGGCCGAGGGAGGTCTACTCCCGAGAGCACAGGTCATGAGACCTGGCTGGGTACTTACGGGGTCTGAGTGACAGAGACCGGGACTGACTCCAAATTATGAGGTTGTGGCACATTGCATACGCAACCTCGATCCACACACATAGGGATGTTGTCAGCGCTGGTGGAGAGATGGCACAACGAGACATCTTCATTCCATCTTCCCACTGGGGAGGTCACTGTCACTTTAGAGGACGTTTGGCACATTTTACGATTGTCGATTCATGGTTGCTGGGCCATCTTTGATATGGATGAGGGACATGAGGCTTGCTTCTGAGTTCTTGCTACAGATGAGATTGTCTTCTGCGAGGGGAAGATAGAGCTTGAGCGACATAGGATCCTGGTGCCCCCCTACCGCTGGGTGATTGCAGCCATTATTTCAGGTCTTGTTGCCCTTGACAGGCAAGGGTGATATTTCAATCCTAGCTAGGGATTCTGCTAGGAGCAGATGGTTTGAGACAGGCCAGTTCATTTTACATGGGGGCCCGTTCTCCTAGCTTCAATATACCAAGACCTCCATGAGTACATCTACATGGACGACAGAGTGCTAGGGGATGGGGTGACTTTACTTCATGTCTGGGTGTGGGAGCACATTTATGTGTTACATCCACGTGTTGTTCCAGTTCCGATGGGGGAAAATGATCCCCTCGTGGCATGATACAGAGGTGGTGTGTCCTTTACACACATCGGTGAGCATGGGATCCCCTACTAGAGGTAGGTCTTAGACAAGATGCTAGTTTTTACTATGATTGAGAGGTACCTACTCGAGCACATGCATCATCAATTTGGAGAGCCGCAGGATCGGCGTGATGATGGCTATGTAGCCATATTTTCCCACAACATGACATAGGTTTCATGGGGGCGATACATTCCTGCCTCTGAAGCAGTGGACAGTTTCCAACAGCTGGTAGCCCATCCATGGGCTTATTATCAGGGGTTAGTAGATCCAGGTGTCACCCAAGCCTACAAAGATTGGTTTCGGCCTCCACTTCGGTTGACGATACCAGGCACAGTCCCAGATGTGCAGAGGGTCAGGGGAAGAGGGGGAGAACGAGGACAAAGATCCGAGGTTTGACAGGATCTACCACTTGTGCCTCCAGTCCTGCCAAGGCATGGGGATGTTCATATGCAAGATCAGCAGCAGGTGCCACCAGTCCCACCCCCATGAGTCGACGATCCTCCACGGGTGTAGCCACAGGTACAGCCAGATGCACAAGATACCTTGATTGTACAGCTGTAGGCCCAGGTCCAGGCTGTGACAACCGAGAGAGAGCAGCTCAGAGCTAAGAGAGATTAGGCTGTAGAATTACAGGTAGCCACTGAGCTAGGCTGCAGATAGTAGATAGAGTGTATGACAACCTCCTCCTCCTAGGGTACATTTTCAGTTCGATCCTACAGGAATGCCATCTGAGAGGCAGAGTATTACTGATGGGCCTATCACGAGACTATACCCAAAGCAGAGTGGGTCCCAGAGTATTCAGAGTGGGCCAGCCATAGACCAGCAGAGGGTCACGATAACAGAGGCAAGGGCAGCATTCACCGAGACCAAGCTTGATTGAGATAATATGATACCCTTTTGTGCCTTATGGACTCATTTTTGATAGCCCTAATAGGCCTTTTGTATTGACTGACATATATGTACATTGATCTAATTTATTCTTTGTACTATGACAGTTGTGTGATGATGATATATATATATATATGAGCTGATGATGATTTTGATGTGATGCACTATGTTCTCTTTATGTATGGATGGTTTATTTCTATATGCTTTGCAATGATGTCTTTATGGATGCATTTGTTTCTAATGATGCATGCATTATGATTATGACTAATAGATCTATATTATGTCGACCTATGATATGCCAATGTGATGATATAATGCAAATGCGATGGTCTATTATGTGAAATGGTATGATCTATGGTGCACATGTGAAATGATATGTAAATTGTGCTTATGATATGTTAATGCATGGATGCATATATGAATTTTGTATGTTTATGCATATGTGAAATGATTTGTGCAATGAAATGTTTTATGATGTTATGAGATGATATGGATGATGAAATACGAATGCGATGGTTATGATATGATGTAAATGAAAATGATACTAATGCATAAAGAGGTAGTTTTATGAGATGTTTAGAATAACAAATGTTGTTATCCTTAACTTTTTAAATGATGATGCAATGTATGTGATGCCAAGTGATATGAGGATGCGTAATGAATGTGATGTGATGAGATGATGGTGTTATGCAAGTATGTATGTCAATGAACTAAATGCCTATATATTTATTGTTTATGATTATGCAAAAAAGGATTATGAAATACTTTTGTTTACATGATTATTTATGTGATACGTCGTAATGTGAAATGGTTATAAAGTGCAAATGAATGTTATGTGATGATTGATATAATGCCATGTGATGCAATGTAATGGGTGAGATGTAATGATATGGATGCATCTATCTATGAAGGATGTTTATGATAATCTATTTATATGATGATTAAAATGCAATACATATGTTTCCTATATGATATGTTTATGCAATATGCTACTGATTTTCGAATGCAGGATCAATGACGATGATGGTGATGATGATGAACTGTCATAGTACCTTGTTAGTGTGGTTAGTAAGAAAAGAAGAAGTCATTTCAACAAGACACAAGATGATGTAAATGAAAATGATAATGATGTTGATGACTTGCTGAGGAATTGGGTTTTTCAAAGGGCTGTTTTCCTTATGTTTGATAACGCACATGGTACGATGCATCAAGGTATAGGAAACTAGGATGGTGTGGTACCTAGTGTGATGGAATTTGACTCAAAAAATAGATAGGATTATTCTTTCTCACACCTGACATACAGAAACCTTGCTATGATGCACTTCAAAAGTTTCAAAAACCTCGGACCAAAATACAGAAAGGTAAACCTATCCATGCAATAGTCAACAAGTTGCCCTAGACCACCTCCATACATACCTAACAAAGCAAGTATTCACCAAGGTTATATTACAAGAACGTCCAACAAGCATAGCAGACAAAAGATAATGATCGTTGCCCCATTCCTATCTCTCTAAATCCTTCGTTGGGATATCATCGAGAGGTCCTTGGAGTGAGCACAATAAGATAAGTCGAAAGACAAAGATAAAGCACACAAACAATTTGATGTTCTTCAATACCACTAACCAACAGGGAATGTGTTTTCAAGGATAAGAACCGAAACTATTGCCAAAAGATAATGCCCATTGTAGGAAGGATGCATCCTAATACATGTTAGTGGATGGTGGCATGTCATTTCGTTTATCCAAGGTGTTCTTTTTGATAAATAATGCCCATTGTAGGAAGGATTCATCCTAGGACATTATGTTATCAAATGATTGATATGGAACCATTTGGATGATGGACTATCGACACAAAGAATTGACCAAATTGTTTATGTATTGACTTAGACTTGAGACTTGACATTTTAAGTTTTAACTTTTAACATGCTAGACTTGTTTCTAACTGTTTCACCAAAGGTTGAGGATGACGATTGGTTTATTATGAGTGGTGTTTATTGCAAGTGTAAGCGAGTGTAAGAGAGATGAGATGGATGGATTTTTTCAAATATTTGGATGTTTTTGAAGTTTTTGCAATGTTTTGAGGCTGTTTTTGGTATTTTTTGAGATTTTCAAATGTTTTGATTTTCAATTTTCCAATGTTTTTGGGATTTTCCAAGATTTTGACGAAGAGACTAATTTAAAAACCTATCCTAGGGGCCTCGGGGGATGATCAACAGATTAGCCTTGCCTACATTATACACGCAAAGACCACATAGTTCGACAAGATGACTCTATTTTGGGATTTTGATGATTTTTTGATGTTTTTGGATTTTTTGATGTTTTTGGTGTTTTTTGGATTTTTCTAATATACACGAATTTGATCCAATAGGAACATGCCCCCGATGTGATGCAATAGACTACTCTGATAAAGGCAGGACAAACTGACCTTGAGGATGGGCCGAGTAGTACTAGGAGGGATCATGATAGGAAAATAGGTCCAAGCTATGGTGCAGATGCGAGTGGATGAGTGATGGATGGAGACCCGAATGCGATGGATGGTGGAAGTGAAATGGATGGTGCAGAACAAGCCACAAATATCCTGGTGGATAGAAAGTGCTTATTTACACAAGGCACCTATTTGCCAGGTTTTCACCAAGGTACTTGCCCAAAGTGCCACCGAAGTAGTTTTCACTAGAGGACGATTTTTTTTCTTTACATTTTTCAATCCTTTTTCTGAGTTTTTTGGTTTTTTGGCTTTTTTTATTTTTTGTTGTCACCAAGACACCCGTTTGTCAGGTTTTCGCCGACATGACCATTTTTTCAGGACATTTTTGATTTGTTTGGATTTTTGGTTCTATACCTTGAAAGATTTAGGCATAAAACTTTTTAAGATTAGAGCTATTCATGGGCTCTGGCAGAGGTTCCCCATCGGGTGTTGATAACTGATATGCCCCTGATTTGTAACTTGTTGTGATGACGAATGGTCCCAACCAATTGGGTTCAAACTTTCCTTTGCTGCTTGGGTTTGGGACATTCTTCTAATTTTCTTTTAAGACCAGTTCTCTGACTTGGAACGTCCTGCTTCTGATTTTCTTATTGTAGCTCCTTTTGAGTCTATTTTGATAGACTTGCAAGTGATTCAAAGCATCTATTCATCGCTCATCCAGTAACTCTGCCTCATTTAGTCTTGACACTCAATAGTCTTCATCAATGATGAGGTTTTGCAGTGATATCTTGAGGGATGGGAGCTCAATCTCAATGGGGAGTACGACTTCTGATCCGTAGACCAAGGAGAAGGGGGTGGCACCGGTGGGTGTGTGGATGCTAGTTCGATAGGCCCAAAGGGCAGGATTAAGCTACAAGTGCCAGTCACGACCTGCGTCATTGACTGTTTTCTTGAGGATTTTCAAAATGGTCTTGTTTGTAGCTTCTGCTTGGCCATTGCCTTGGGGATAGTATGGGGTGGAGAAGCGATGTTGGATTTTGAATTTCTCACATAAGTCACGGACCTCCTAATTTTTTAATGGTGTCCCATTATCTGCGATAATGGCTAGTGGGACACTATACTAACAAATGAGGTAGTTCAAGATAAACTTTGAGATCTGCTTCCTAGTTATATACGTCATGGGTATGGCCTCCACCCACTTAGTAAAGTACTCAGTTGTGGTTATGATGAATTTGTGGCCGTTAGATGAAGTGGGCATGATTTTTCCAATGAGATCAAGTCCCCATTGCAAAAAAGGCCATGGTGTGATGATAGGATGAAGCTCTTGAGCTAGAGCATGGATGAGGTCCCCATGTTGTTGAAATTGTAGACACTTTTTGGAATGATCATGTGCTTCTCATTCCATTGTGGGCCAATAATACCCCATCCTTAGCAGTTTCTTAGCTATGTTTATTCCACTCGAGTGTGAACCACATATACTGTTATGTACTTCAGTTAGAGCAGTTAATGCCTCCTCAACATTTAGGCAATGTATTAGGGTTCCTTCTATGCTTCTACGGTATAGGGTATCACCTAGGATGACAAATCTGGATGCCTTTTTAACAAAGGTTCATTTTAGGTTTGATGGTAGGTCAGCGGGTATGACTCCTATTCGAAGGTATGTGTAAATGTCATGGTACCAAGGATCACCAGGACCAACGATTTCGCACACGCATTTTGATTCTGGTACCTCGAATGCGGGAACGAGAAGCTGCTCAATCAAGAATTCATATTTTGGAACATTGTGAGGGATGTCTAATAGGGATCCAATTGTTTCCATGGCGTCTGTTGCTCTGTTGTTGGTTCTAGGAATCTGCTCAAATGTTGTTTCAATAAAATATTCTTTAAGAGTCTCCACCAATTTCTTGAATGGAGTGAGCTTGTCATCCTTGGTCTGATATTCATTATTGAATTGATTTATGATCAAATGAGAGTCTCCATACACTTTGAGAGCTATGATGTTCCATTGCACTGCTATCCTAAGACCTATAGCCAAAGCCTCGTATTCTGTGATGTTGCTGGTGCAAGGAAATGCCAATTTGTATGACATTGGCATGCAATCTCCTTGTGGGGTGATGAAGAAGACACCAACTCCTAATCCGTGTTGTGTGTATAAGCCATCGAAGTATAGTTTCTAGTGGTTAGCTACGTTGAGGTTAAAAATGGATTCATCTGGAAATTTTGAGACAAGAGGATTCTCAGAATAAATAGGTGCTTCTACTAGTTGATCTACAATAACTTGTCCCTTAATTTCTTTCCACTCTACATACTCGATGTCATACTCTGACAATATCATCACCCATTTTTCCATTCTTCCTGTGAGCATTTCCTTTGATAGTAGATACTTGAGGGGATCAATTTTCGCGATGAGCTTTATCTTGTGTGCCAACATGTAATGTCTGAATTTTTGGGATGCAAACACTACTGCAAGGCATGATTTCTCGATGAATGAGTAGTTAGGTCATGACTGATCATTGTTCTACAAATATAATAGATAGCCCTTTCCATTCTGTTTTTGTCATGCTGAGCTAGGAGAACTCCAAGGGCTGCTGCTATTGCTGACACATATAAGATCAATGGCTTCTTTGGGATGGGTGGCATTAAGACTGGTAGTGTCAGTAGATATTCCTTGATTTTGTTGAATGCCTCTTCACATTTGGTATCCCATTTGTACACTACCCCCTTGTGGAGTAGGTGAGAGTATGGGTTCTATTTGTCTGTCAGTTGTGCTATGAAGCTTCTAATGGATTGGAGTCTACATTGGAGGCCTCTTAATTGTTTTAATGTCTTCGGTGCTTCCATTTCAAGGATTGCTTTCACTTTTTCTAGATCCACCTTGATACCCCTCATTGATACTATATATCTTGGCAATTTACCTGATTGTATGCCGAATACGCACTTCTTGGGATTTAGTCTAACTTTGTATTCTTTGAGTCTGTCAAAGATAGCAATTAGGGTTGCTATGTGATCTTTTCTTTTTCTTGACTTAGCTAGAATGTCGTCAACATAGTCTTCGACTGTTTTATGGATCATGTCGTAAAATATCAATGTCATGGCCCTTTGATATGTTGCTCCTGCATTCTTTAGGTCGAATGGCATCATGTTCCAATAGTAAGTCCCCCATGGACAAGTGAAAGCCGTCTTATGTTGATCTTCTTTTGCTATCATGATCTAATTGTATCCTGAAAATCCATCCATTAGTGATAGCATTTCATGTCCTACTGTCATATCTAGTATCATGTCAATATTCAGAAGTGGGAAGTCATCTTTTGGACATGCCTTGTTCAAATCCCAGAAGTCTGTGCAAATTCTAATGGCTCCATCAGGCTTTGAAACATGTACCAAGTTTGATACACATTCTAGATAATCTATTGGTCGTATGAATCCTGCATCCAATAGATTTTTTAGCTCCATTTTGACTAACAGAGCGATCTGAGGGTGCATTTTTTGAAGCTTTTGTTTGATCAGCTTTGCTTCTAGATACACTGCTAAGTGATGAACCACAGTCTCTGGATCAAGCCCTGGCATGTCAGCTTAACTCCATGCGAAGTTTATTTGTCTTTCCCTTAAGAAGGCTGCTAGGAGCTCTTGCTCTTCTGATAGTAGTGATTCCACATAGAATATGATATGCGGGGTCTCCTCTATTCCTAGGTTGACCGGATTGCATTTCTCTGCCAAGACCGCTGACTTTTCCTGATGAATGGATCTTAAAGGAAGATTGAATCCTTCATCCTTAGGCACCTTAGAGAGGTTTTCACCGTTGGATACGTTCTTTATTTTTACTCTTTTCTTGTCAGAGAGTGCCACAATGTGGTTTTCACTCAAGGACTTGGATATGATTCTTAATTTCTCATTTTTTTGACTGAAGGATTCAATCATTTCCCCATAATAGGCATGTGTGTCCAACTCCATTATAAACCCTGCTATGTGATCTCTATCTGGAATGTTATCCCATAGTCCCATGAATTCTAACAGTGCCTCATTATTTTTGAATATATCAAGAACCGGTGGTCCTCATTGGTCATAGTCGATCAGTTGGGGGTATACTAAATAGATCTCATGATTTTGATGGTCTATTTCAAAGGAGAGGGTGCTAATCATGCAAAGGGAAGTATCCTCAAATAACCTAGGTAGATTGGTCAAGTGATCCTCATCATCACTATTACTATAGACATAGGTTATATCAAATGTAAAGTTATCTGACAAAACCTCTAGATACGGGTAGGCGTACTTTTGCTGCGGCTGGCTGAGGGGGATTGTTAACCATTCTAACTGGAGGACTACGGCCATGTATGGTTATACTCAGAGGAGTACATCCAAGGCCAAGGTTTTTTATTGGTCACGTCTCTGGTATAATAGCTATTATGAGCCCATTGTCATTTTTCCCAAGTCTGTGGTTTCTGTCATAGCCCATTGTGAGCATCATTTGTAGGCCCTTGCATCTCTCATCCATTGGTAATTTAGGTGTTGGTCTTTCATCTTGATATAGCATGTGTGATGGATCTTCCTCAATAACCTCCTAGCCAATGTCTCCCCAGCTTGTGAATTCGGGATAGTCTTCAAGAGACGTTTGTGATATGGAAGCTTGATTTTCTTGTGGACATCCCTGTGATCTAGGAGATTGTGGTAGCTCTCCTACCACAAAAGCATTGTTAGGGAGCTTGTAGCTTCCACAATTGTCATCCTGGATAATAAGCTTGATGTCAAATATGTTGGGTGTCTTTGTCACAAAAGTGGATGCGAGGGTGGCGGGATTGATGTATGGTGTAGATGGGCCCTCATCATTTTTTGGTACTTGGGGGATTTTGTAATATTTTGCCTCAAGATTTTTGTAGTATGAGAAAGGTTCAGGATCTCTATGGATGGTAACTTCTTGTCCATTATGTGTAAATTTCACACATTGGTGGAAAGTTGACGCTACTACTTTCATCACATGGATCGAGGGATGTCCTAAGAGTATATTATATGGCAAGTTAAGGTCCAATACTTGACAAGTGGTTTCCATGATGGTAGGCCCTATTTGAATAGGGAGTTTGATTATGCCTTGAGACACTGTTTCTTGGTCATCATATGCTCTTATCGTGATGCCCTTCCCTTTGTCGATAGAATCTTCTGATATTTTCAACTCCTTGATAAGGCTAAGAGAACATATATTCAAACCCGCACCTCCATCCACCAAGACCCTTTTGATTTTGCTCTTATGCACTATGGCTTCAAAGTGAAGTGCACGGTTGTGAGATAGTTGGGCGGGGAAATCTTGGTCAGAGAATGTAAGAAGATTAGGCGTAATGATATTTCCAACCATAGCTTGGAATTGCTCCACATCAAGATCTGCGAGGATAGTGGATGAGGCTAATGCTTCCTCAAGGATCTTCTTATGAGCTGATGATATTTTTAACAAATCCATGATGGAGATGTGTGATGGTGTTCTCTTGAGTTGATCTAAGACATTATAGCCATTAGGAACAAATCTAGATGTAGGGACTCTGTTTGGTTAGGATGACCCTGCGATGGTCACTTTGTCACCTCTTGTGGTGACTCCACAATCTTCAACATAGGCGCCCTTGATGGTAATGACCATGCAGTTTTCATCTAGTGAGGCGACGACTATTTCATACACATGATTTATACTTGAGTGGATGCCTTTCCCTTTATCATTATTATTCCCTTTGTTGCCATGATTAGGCATCGGATTCGTGTATATCTTAAGGTCCTAATTTCCTGTTGGTTGTTCCATGTTTATGATTCTTTTATCGATGAGATTTTGGACGATGTTTTTCAATCTCATGCAATTGTTCGTGGTATGGCCTTTGATTTTATGGAATTCACAAAGTTGATTCTCGTTATACCAAGGAGGTTTTACATCTGGTTCTTGATAATTTTTGAAGGTAGGAATCGTGATGATTTTTTCTTTTATGAGCTTTTTCACGATGACTTCTAAGGGTTCTCCCAAAGCAGTACACTTTCTCTTGGGATAAATCTTGTTCCTTTGGGGTGGTCCTTTTTTATCATTGAGATTATTGATTCTTGGATTGTTGTTTGCTTGGTGTGTCGTGTGATGATTATTTTGGTGTTGTGTTTGGATTTGAGGTGCGGGTGTTTTTTGGAGAGGAGCACTAATGACCACCTTGGCATCGACGATACCATCATTAGTAATGTTTTTGTTCCTTGCCCACATGCAAGGTTTGTCATTATAATTGGATGGTGGGTGGTTGTTTTGTTGTTCATGGTATGATGTTGATTCTGTGGGTTGAGTCACAAAGGCTCTTTCGATGTTAAGCACCTTGAGGATCAACTGATCATATGTGGTGATGCCCTAAACCTTGAGATGAAATGCCAAGTGGCTTTCAAGGTTGGCTATGATGGTGAAATTTTTTTGTTCTTCTGGCATGGTCCACTTGCTCCGATTGGCCTTGGATCACCATCATTGTAGGAATGAGGTGAATGATTCTCCCTTTCCTTGTTTCAGAGCTAAGAGTTCCTCTAGACTAACATCCATGGCAATGTTGCATGCGTAGTTCTTAATGAATGCATCTATAATTTCTTGGAATGTTCTAATGCCTGAGGGTAAGTGAGAGAACCATTCCATAGTGTGTCCTTCCAAGCTTCTAGCAAATAGCCGCATTAGATAAGTATCGTCATATGCGACCTCCATGTAATGAACCTAGAATTCCCTGATGTGATCTTCAGGGTTTTCCGTCCCACGATATTTGTCAAATTTGTGGATTTAAAATCCCTTGGGGAATTGTTTCATTACTAAGTTCCTATCAAATGGATAGGGACACAAGTTGCTTTGTGTTTTGGTTGTTCGCCCTAATTGAAGATCAAGAACTTGTTGCGAGAGCAACCTAAGTTGTGTCGTCACATCATTTTTCCTATCAGAGGGTGGGATGAAAATATTTTGGGGTGTTTCGATCATGGGTTGGATGGGTTGGTTGGTTGGTGTGTTGTTTGATGGTATCTATATGTTTTGCCGAGCAAGGTAGGCTTCTACCTGTTGTTGTATGAACAACGCTTGTTGTTGATCTTGTTGTTGCTGCACTACGATTTGTGCTTAGTGTTGCGCTTGTTGTTGTGCTTGTTGTTGCTCCAACAATGCTTGTTGTTGGGCTACTAATTCTGTTGCTTCTTGTTGCTCTTGATATTGCTTTATGGCTTGTTGATATGCTTGCAATTGTGTTGCTTGTCTTTGTGCAAGAAGTTGTGCTTGATATTGGGCTTGTTGTGCCTGATATTGAGCTTGCGCTTGCGTTGCTTGTGCTTGTGTTGCTTGTTGTTGCAATAGAGCTTGTACTTGAGCGGTCTTTTTTGCTTGTAATGATTGCAATGCTTGAGCGGCTTGGGCAGCTTGTTGTTGTTGTTGTTGCAATAAAGCTTGAGTTTGTGCAGCTTGTGTAGCTTGGGCAGCTTGAGCAACTTGTTGAGCAGCTAGGTGTATGGCTTTTTGTTTCTGTACCTGTTGGAATCCCCTTTGAAAAGCAGCTTGCAATGTCACGTTGTATTGAATTGATGTGGTGAAAGTTGGTGGTGGTGGGGGTGGTGGTGGATTCGAAATGGAATTTGTGGTGGGTGATGATGTTATGTTGATGTTTTGAGTGTTGGATAGTGGTGTTGATGTGATAGTTTGAGTGATAAGCGGTACTGTTGATGTGATTGGTCCTTGAGAGACCATGTTTTGTGATGTTATGGGGGTGTTTGATGATGTTGCGATTGCTTGCGCATTTTTCATTTGTTGTTGTGATGTCAACGACAAGTTTTGAGTGTTTGGCATAATGCTTTGATTGATGGTTGGGATATTCATTTGATTGATACTTGGTAAGGGAGGAATCCCTAAACCAAGGAGTGGTGTGGATGGCAATGGTAATGGTGGGAGAGGTGGAAATGTGAGGGGTGCGAGCTCTTGCGAGAATGTTGTGGTGTCAAATATGCCCCCTGGTCTAAACATATCTCCCTCTTCCTGTGAATTTGTGAGGAGGGGTGTTTGAGGTGTTGCGTGAAAAGATGATGATGATGGATCATGATGGAATGTGAGAGGAACATTTATGTGTAATGGATTTTGTGGTATGTTTTGTTTCAAGGTTGTATTTGCATCCAAATTTTGGTTACTAACAAGGGGGTGTGTTTGAAGTGCATTAAGAAATGCACTTCCCTTATTAACATTGGGTTGGGTTGGAGCAAATGATGTGATTTGCGGAATTTTTTGTGTGATGTTTTGAGATGAGGGTGTAGATGAGATGGGAATGGTTGATGAAATTGGAGGAAATGATGTCTCCACTATGGTATTCACATCAAAATCTGAAGGTAACTTGGCCCCTTGTTTTGCTAGTTCAAGCATGTATAACGAAGGGTTAAGTCTCATCATGATGTTGATGATTTTATGGTTTTCCGAATTTTGGAGCATTTCAGTCATTTCTTTGTGAGACATTCCAAAGGTAAGATCCTCTCCTTAGTTTTATTTTTATGGATTTGTGATGATGAGAGGGTCAATGGATTGTTTGATTCTGCGGGATTCATTTCTACGTTGGTTTGGCTAAGATCTCTTGAAGCGGGTGTTTCTTTGTTGGCTTCCATACTCTTCTTGTATTGAGATCTAGTTTGAACCATAAAACAAGGATCAATTTTTTCAAGAATATGGGAGATGAATCTCTTGGTTCTTTGGATTGATCTTTATTTTATGCCCAAAGTAGAAATTTTTTAGGATGTCTTGAGGATAAAAGGTGATGTTATGATGATGATGTTAGGGATGGATGATATGGATGTTATGATCTTTTGGTAGGTCTTGAAGGATATACTAGGCTTTTAGGACTTGTAGATTTTGATTTGATTTTTGGATTTGGGATTTTTTCCTTGATTTTGATTTTGATTTTGGTTTGCTTTTTATTTTGAACAAAAAGAACCTAAGATGTTTGGATGATGATCTAAGGGATAGATTTGCTCAAAGGATGTTGATTTGAATATGTGTGGGGAGAAGGATGCATCTACCCATGCCTATTCAAAACAAGATGATAGTTTAGCCAAGTATACGAAGAAGGATCTATGTATACTAAGCTCGACAAGATGATTTTTGATAACTTCAACTAAGTATATGCAAAAGGATGCATCTACACATAGCTAGCCAAAGGTGATTTTGATAATGTTTTCAAGGATTTACTCTCAAGGGTTTTGATGATTTTGATTTTTCCTCAAAGCCTTTCATTAAGGATGATTTCAAGATTTTCCAAAAGGTGATGGTGAGATGATGTTTGTTTTGATGTTTTGAAAAATGTATGAAAAGGATTTTGATTTGCTTTGATCCTTTAGATGAACCTAAAAAAAAGACAAATTTGTTTGCCTAGACCTAGGTATTGAAGAGCATACAATGCTTTTATAGACCTTTGTAACCAAGAAATGATTCCATTTGAACATTCATTTTTGGATTTCTAATCAATGATTTTTTGTTTTGGGACTTGGAATTTTTGAGAATCATGAGTCTTCAACACATATGAAAGTTTATTTTGCTTAGCTTTCCTTAATGACTTTATTTTACCAAAAACACTTTCTTTGATTAAGTTTTTCAAACTAAGATATCCAATGTCTTAATTTCTTCAAAACCCCACAAGATATGTTATGTGGAAATTCAATGAACTTAAGGAAAGGGTTTTCCTATTGTTTACTTAAGGAGACAAATCGATATGTAATCCAATGTCTAGAAACCTCTAAGGATGTGAATCCCAAGGGAAAGCAATAACATATGGATTGAGTCAATTGTATTTGTCTCAAAAAGGGTTTGAGATTTGGATGATATTAAGTGTTTGTTTTTGAGATGTTTTTTATCAAGCAATGCATTTTGTAACCCAAGGATAAGTACAATCCTATGGATGTGTAAGACAATATTTGTTGGATTCCCACTTGGACAAGTCTAGCTATGCTTATCTCTAGTGAATGGTTAGATGCTTGACCCCACTGGCTCCCCTCCACGGCTCATTAACGTCAATCAGGGCAGCCAAGCATCAACACCCATGAAACTCCCATTGCATGTTTTCCATTTCTACTAGAAGATCGTAAAAGTGTGGGGCGGCTTCAAAACAACTGTTCTTGCACCAACAAATAGATTAGAGGATTTTGGAAAATTCTAGCACATGGGTTTTAATAAGGACTTTCTGTTCATGGAGATTGACCCATACGGCAAGAGTCCCCTTTCGGATCCATCTTGTCGGAATCAACCACGTGATATTGGTGTTTCTTCCAATATCCACATTTATATCCCGGTTGGAAATACCCTTGGCTTTAGGCTGTTACTGGTTGAGTCATTCCCTTGGGTGAGTACTTTTTCCCAAGGGCAGGCCCTCTAGGATAAACAAAAGCGAAAAAAGACAAAATCCGTAACTCAATCAATCTTTGATAGCAACAAAGAGAGAGAATGTACTAAAAAATGCCCCCACTCACACTCGCACAAGATTTTGCTCAATTTTAAACCCAAATCGAAGTGTGGAGGTGATTGCTTTGTCTCACCCTAAAGTCATGAAAAATTCCTTTTGATTCTTAAGATCGCTATAAAGCACGAGAGAAGCACATACGTCCTTTTTCAATGCCTTTAGTTTAAGTAAGCTTTCACGAAAAACAAAGTTGCACTTGTTCTTTTTAAATCCACATAGCAAAATGTGAGTTCTTTTTAAGCACCAAAATACAATTGAAAGACATTTGTTCAATTGTTAATCCAAGAAACAAAATATAGTAACTTGTGATCCTAAAGTTCGTTTTATCCCCTTTGCAAGAAATGGAAAGGATCTTTTTAAGCCCAAACGAAAATTAGTGTCCTAAAGAAGAAGAGATAACAAATTCTTAAAGAAGTGTTAAATAAACACTAAAGTGTTTAAAAAAACTTTGATTTCGCAAGACATTGCCCTCATGCTCCTCCTTTCTTTGTTTTCAATTTCCAACCTACAAGGAAGAAAAACAGTCAGATTCTGGAAAATACAGAGATTAAAAAAATAGAAAACAGAGGACAAATTAAAAAGCACGTGCTAAAATTAGATTTTCCCTTTTTACTGTCTTCTAGTGTTGCAACTCGTAACTACATCGTAGTTTAGTTTCCCATCGGTGCCCTCATAGTGCCGCTTTCCAATCAGCGTCGCTCTGTGTCGGGATAGAGAGCTCAACTGTGTCACACTTTTCGCCCAGCGTCGCAGTTTCCTTCCAGCATCACAGTTTTTTTTAAATTTTGAAAATTTATGTAAGTCAATGAGTCCAGTGGCGGAGTTAGAAATTCAAATATTTTGGCAGGGTGAGTCTAGCATCACAGTTTTAAATTTAAGCGGTGCTATATAGTGACGCTAAAGAGACAACAGCACCAAAATAGCGATGCTGCACTCCCAGCGTTGGAATTTCCTATGTGTGAGGAAAAACGCAGAAATTTTGGAAAAAGATGAGAAAGAATGATATCCAACCCTTCTTCTAGTGACAAATGTGTGAACCCCAACCTTGGTACCTGCAAAACAAAGAGAATAAACACCTCAAGTTAGATATTGCAAGCCAAAACAAGGATTCCCATGAAATCCATTTACAAATTCAAAATAGGAAAGAAAATAATGAAGAACACAATATAATTGGAAAACTAGATTGAATCCTAATTTAAATATGCAAACTCATGATCCCATGGGGGAATTGGTGCCAATTTGATGTGAAAATTGTCCTTTTCCCAATTCCTATGATGCAAACTTGATGTGTTGATGAAGATTTGATGCACTTTCTTGATGTTGAAGAGTGTTCCAAGCTAAAATCTGCAAGACTTAACTATGATTCAAGAATGATTGATGAAATTTGATGGATATTTGGGCATGGTAACTTTTCATGGATTGTGGATGATGAAATGAAGATATGAGCTCCTTATTTATAGAATTCCAAGATGGATGAATGTCCAAATTTGAGTAATGTGGGACTAACTTTCATCTAATGGCAAGATGCCACTTGTCAAGCTATGAATGGGTGAAGGATGTGCAAGATTTGGGGTTTGTGCCGATAAATACATAATTTTGAATTTCAATTTTTTTGAAATGACATGTAAGAGGGAAGGGAAAATGCAATAAATGCCACTTGGCTCAAGGCAAAGGACATGTAAGAGGAAGTTATTTCCTTGTTGGATGTACATGTTGACTTGGAATTTTTGGATTCAAATTGAGAGAATATTCTAAAAGATGCCTTGTGAGGAAAATAGAGATCTAATAAATGAATTAAATCTATTTTCATGTGCAACTTGCATTATCTAGAGGATGGAACATGAGATGAGATTAAACTAATTAAGAGTTAATTAATTTAATGAGAGAGGTTAGATGATGTGACCTATTTGACTCAAATTTATGGATTTATTTAAGTCAAATAAGAGAGGAATATGATAAGGGATTAATTAAATAAGGATTTTGATTTATTTAATTAAAAGAGATGGTGTTAGATTAAATCAAATAAGGTTTTCATTTATTTAATTTAATGGATAGACTTTAGAAATTTAATCAAATAAATTGATTATTTAATTAAATAGGGATAATTAGATCAGATGGATTGATTTAATTAACAAAAGAGATTGACTTAATTAGATAAAATGATTTATTCAATTAAGAGAGGGATATTGATGAATTTAATCAGATAAGGAGATTTTGATTAAATGGTTAGACCGAGGGATGATTCTGGAAGAAATGATGTTAGTAGGTCAGGATCAAATGTACAATGTCAATCGATATATTTTACGTGTCTACATATTGATAAACAACCAATTCTATTTGGTATTATCCTATTATGTTAAGCTATTAAATGAGATTATTTGTTGCTGTTAATGTTGTTTATGATGATGGTGCAGAGGTTGTAAAATCATTAATGGATCACCCTCCTGGGTCTTGCAGAGCCCAAAGTGTAGGTCTTTCAAATCCTCGTTAGTTGGTCCAAGTCCTAAGAGTTACCCTTTATTGGAATTGGCAATTCCATAGGTAGATTAGAAGATCAACCTGCTTACCGTAAAAATAACCAACACCTTGCATATGTTTGTGGTGGAGTTATTAAAGAATAATTGTATGCCTCTATTTCCATTCATTAGATCTACCTTAGCCTAGGATATACTTGGGCTAAGTCTAAAATTTCTTCAGACTCATGCGATGAAGGCTATGTGTGATGAAATCCTAGACCTCAACCAAGACCTGAGGCTGGTGGATAAAAATGTGAAAGACTAAGCTATTTTATTTTTTGTCTTATCTTATACCATTTTACGAGAATGGGGGTGCCAATGTACGAGAAGATCTTTGGAAACTAGGCATGAAAATTAAAGGTTAAAGAGAATGGGGGTGTCAAACTTAAAGTACTCATTGCCCCTTGGTCCTTGATTTTCCCTGAGTTCCCTCAACCTCGTCCTTGGCATTGGTATTGACCTTGTTTTCACTCCTCCAAACTCTTCCTCAGCGCTTATATTGACCTTGTTTTCACTCCTCCAAACTCTTCGTCGGTGCTGATATTGACCTTGTTTTAACTCCAAACTCTTCCTCAGTGCTAGTATTGACCTTGTTTTCACTCCTCCAAACTCTTCCTTGGCATTGATATTGACCTTGTTTTCACTCCTCCAAACTCTTCGTCGGCATTGGTATTGACCTTTTTTTAACTCCAAACTCTTCCTCGACACTGGCATTGACCTTGTTTTCACTACTCCAAACTCTTCCTGCGCTGGAATTGACCTTGTTTTCACTAGTCCAAACTCTTCCTCGACTGGCATTGACCTTTCACTTCTCCAATTTGATGAGCTACAACCTGGTTTCATTAGGTTTTACAGTATGTTAATTAAGTTCAAAATTTTGGCACCATTTAGCTAGGTTTTAATATTCTACAATATAGTTAAGTATATATTAGCTATATTTTACATAATAAATAATATAATTATTCAACTTATTATAATTATTTATTATATTCTTTTAACAAAATTATTAAATACATATAAAATTATTATAATTAATAATAAATAATAAGTATATTTTATATAATACAAAATATAATTAATATAATATATATTTAATATAATAGTAATATATATTAATATGAGAGAGAGAAACTAAATTTTGATTGGTTGTTTCATGTCAACAATCCAAGGATGGCATGTGTCCTTGGGGAGTTATGCTCAAGGTAGCATGCCATTTGATTAAAGATATGATAATTCTCCTTTAAGACCTCTTCAATGTACCCATTGCACACTTAAGGAGACAAAGATAAATATAGGGAAGAAAATATATAGAGAGAGGGAGATAATGACAAACATACAAATAGAAAGGGAGACAAAGAGATAGAGAGGGGTAGAGAGATAAAGAGATAAGGATGAATAGATAGAGATATAGGGAGGGTGATTGATATATCTCTCCCTGCCGCTCTCTATACCTCTATATCTCCCACTATCTATGTCACTCCCGCCTCTTCCCCCCTCTATCTATTGAGCTATCTATCGCTCTCCCCCCTTTCTCTCTCATTCACTCCATCTCTCCCTCCATCTCTCCTACTCTATATCTCTATCTCTATTTCTCCTTTTATCTGCCTCTTACTCATCTCTTTATCTCTTTCTATCTATATCCCTTTCTCTCCCTCCCCCTCTCTATTTCCCCCTCTCTATCTCTAACCATCTCTCCCTCCCTATCCCCCCTATCCATCAACTCTCTATCTCCACCTCTCTTCCTTTATCTTCCCATATATCTCCATCTCTCTTTCTCTTCCCATATATGTCTATCTCCCTCTCTTTCTCTCCCCATATATTAACTAAGAAGCCATGCAAGCATACAATAGTATATGTTGGTAAAACTATAATAGTGTTTTATTAAACTATAAGTAACACTTATCTTTCTAATGTCAAGCCTTCTTATAAAAATAGTCTTTTATTAAACTATAAGTAGATGATTGTCACCACTCTTCATTCAACATGATATTCCAAATGTAGCAATTGCTTTGTTGCTTTTGTCAAGTTTCATTAACAAAGCTATTTACTAGGTTGAATAAATTTTTGTTATGACCCTTCATCTCTTTAAAATAATTAGACAATATTAGCGAGATCAAGAAGGGGAGAAAAATAAACTCCTTCAAAATAGGGGTAGTTGTGGGTTTGTTGGTTTTCTTTGTATACTATATACTTAGTTCCTCTAGGATAAATAATTAACTTTACATCATTTTCTTAGTTGTGTATCCTAACTAATATAGAGTAAGCTTTTTCATTTTAATTGACTACTACATAATAGTTTATGTGTTGAAAGAATTGTTTCCATTCTTTGTAGTTTTTACATTGGAATACAAATCATATTTAATTTCATGCCAATATACTTCTTTCATAAAGATATTTTTTTGAAATAAGTGCTTCATAACCCATCTAATCAAATGATAATTAACATATCAAAAAGGAAATAGAAATTTTCTAAAGAAAAGAACACTTGACCCAATCATAAGTGTATGGCCTTCGAAGAAAGGAGCGATCCACCTTAGCAATAACAACTACCTGATTTAGACTTGGGTATGTGCAAGATCATGATGGGCCAAAAAGTGGCAACATGAAAAAAGTAGCCTTTTGAACTCGCCAAAAAATGCGAAAATCCCGAGTTGACTTTTTTTTTGGGTTGGTTGTCAGTACATTGTTCCATAGAAATTCCCAAGCCAAAGTACTACAAATTGGATATCCAATTCGTGTCTAATATCTAATTTGAATTTATTTTTTAAATGTAATATTTTGGTGCTATAAATTGGATATATGATCTAAATCGGTTATCCAATTTTTGCACACATATACCCAAGAGTAATTAGGAGGTGGAGCATGGGAAAGAGATAGAGAGAGAGAGGGAGAGAGAGAGGGGAAAAGGGAGAGAGATATATATATAGAGAAAGAATTAGGAGGGGGAAGGGAGAGGGGAAGAGGGGAAGAAGGGGAGAGGTAGAGAGAGAGAGAGAATTAGGAGGGGGAAGGGGAGGGGAAGAGTGTTGAGGGTAGAGGATAAAAGGTTTAAGGGTTTATGGTTGAGGTAGGAGGGAGAGACTTGAGAGAGAGAGGAGGGAGTGGGAGAGAGATAAAGGAAGGGAGGGCTAAGGGTAGAGGGTAGAGGGTTTAGGGTTTATAGTCTAGGGTTAAAGGGAGAGAGATAGAGGGAGTGAGTGAGTGAGAGAGAGACCTAAGAGAGAGAGAGGGGGTAGGATATTGAAGATACTTGAGAGAGAGAGGGAGGGAGGGAGTGGGAGATAGATAGAGGGAGGGAGGGTTAAGGGTACATGGTAGATGGTTTAAGGGTTTAGGTTTAAGGGTGGAGGGGAGAGAGATAGAGGGAGTGAGTGAGTGAGAGAAATACCTAAGAGAGGGAGAAGGGGTATGAGGAGAGACTTGAGATAGAGTGAGTGAGTGAGTGAGAGAGAGACCTCAGAGAGGGAGTGGTAGAGAGAGGTAGAGAGAGAGAGATTAATTAGGAGTGGGAAGGGAGAGGGGAAGAGTGTTGAGGGTAGAGGATAAAAGGTTTAAAGGTTTATGGTTGAGGGTTTAGGGATGAGGGGTAGGAGGGAGAGACTTGAGAGAGAGAGAGAGGGAGGGAGTGGGAGAGATAAAGGAAGGGAGGGTTAAGGGTAGAGGGTAGAGGGTTTAAGGGTTAAGGGGAGAGAGATAGAGGGAGTGAGTGAGAGAAAGACCTCAGAGAGGGAGAAGGGGTAGGAGGGAGAGACTTGAGATAGAGTGAGTGAGTGAGTGAGTGAGAGAGAGAGAGACCTCAAAGAGGGGAGTGGTGCCTAGGAGGGAGAGACAAGAGAGAGAGAGAGAGAGATATAAAGGAAGGAGGGTAAAGGGTAGAGGGTAGAGGGTTTAAGGGTTTAGGGTTTAGGGTTTAGGTGAGGAAGAGAGATAGAGGGGAGTGAGTGATTGAGAGAGAGAGAGACCAAATGCTTATTGATAACCATAAATCTTTGATATCTCTACCTTTAATATTCAACACATATGGACTAATAGTTGAACACAAAAAATCTATTTGTTGTTATAAAAACAACACATAATGATTTAAAATACAACTTATATTGAACAAAAATGGACCAATAGTTGAACACTAAAACTTTTTGAAAATCCTTCACATTTAATGGGAAAATACATGTTATTTATTGTGCTCACTTTTATATTTGTGATAGGACAAACTATTAATATAAAATTATCCAATGCTTGTACATTGCTACCCCAATTGTTGTACACATAAGAACAATATTTTTTCACTATGATAAAAATACTTGTTTCAATGAGTGTCTTATTTTATTAAATGGGCATTTTAGTTTTTAAATGATATACTTATAGTGGAGAGTTGTGATATCTTATTTGAAAAAAAAAAATTACTTATTTCACTTCTTCATGAATGTATTTATGTTTTTTCATATAACATTTAGAGGTTCTCATGTGTTCAAGTATGGGTTCATTTTTTTATCAACATTTGGTTTTTTCTTTATTTACATTTGGACTATTTGTTTATAATATATAGTATAAATATGTGGTAAGACTAGGTATTATCACTAGCATACCTATATTTTAAAAATATATGTAAAGTATGCAGATAGATATCCTTCTTCTGAAGATGCTTATTTTTAATCAATTGAACCTTAACCCAAATTGAAGCTTAACCCCAACCATAAAGCTATTTGAACCCTAATTGTAACCCTATTTGAAGTTGGTTCGGATTATAGGCTCATAGACAAGGAAAAATTCCCTAGAAGAGTGTCTTTCAAGTTTGAAAAAGTGTAGATGGAAAACTCAAACTTCGAAATGGTTGTCACTGACTCTTGGCTCACCCAAATAGTTGGTCATTGCACTAAGATGTGCATATTCAATCGAAAGTTAAAATTCATAAAACTCAAACTAAAAGAGTGGAATATCCAAGTCTTTAGAAACCTTTTCAAAGAAAGGATCTCCTTGAAAGTATAATGGCTAAGATCCAAAAAGACCTCTCAAATGATTTTTCTTACATCCTAATAGAAGAAGAGAGGAATCTCATAATTCAATTGGATGGTGTCTATAGTTTTAAATAAATCTATTGGAGACAAAAATCAAGGATTAAATGACTTAAATAAGGTGTAAAACCAAGTTTTTTCATTTAACATGCAAAATTAGAAGGCAAAGAAACATAATATGAAGATTGAAGATGCTTATGGATAAACTTATGATAATCCTGACACCATCAAGGCTTCCTTGGTTTCCTCTTGGGAAAACATGCTCGTGGAGGAAAATGAAGAAAAAAAGGGAAGAAAAGCAGGATCTCTTCCTGTATCATATCCCAACCTTGGATGATGATTCTAAATTCTAATTTAAAGTAGCTAAGGATGTCATTAAGGAAGAATGTAGCTAACAATATCATCATGAAAGAAAATATTTTAAATCATTGTCATGAGTTTACAAGCATGCCTGGTGGAGATCATTGTAAGTATCGTCTAGCAAAACATCACCTATTGCATATATGCTTGCCTACACCTCACTTGGAGAGATTGAGTTTGGGTGGAATATGTGAATAAATATAGATTGCTATAGGAAGGATATAAAATTGTATTGAAATATTGGATATATGGTCATCAATCTAGTTGAAAAATTTATGTCACCTATAATTTTGTGCCAACTGAAAGGTCATTTTTTTATCTAACAATTATACTTGAACATAACTAAAAATTTAACAATGTTTGCAAGAATTTCAGAATAAACACTTGGATTCTTAAATATTGACACATCTTAACTTTATGTCTCTCTCTTCCCCATATTCTCTCTCCCTTCTCTACCTATCTCTCTCCCTTTCTCCCTCCCTCTCTCTATCTCATCCCATCTGTGCTCTCTCCCTATACCCCTATCTATCTTCATATGTCAACCTCTTTGTCCCTTTCTCTTCCCATATATCTCTATATCTATGTCTTTCTCTTCCCATTTATCTCTCCCCCCTCTCTCTCTCTCCCCTTATTTCTATCTCCCTCTCCATTTCTATTTGTCTTTCTCTACATATCTCTCTCTCTATATCTCTATCAATTTTTCTCCCTCTTCCTCTCTCATTCTATATTCATCTCTACCTCTATCAATTTGTCTCACTCTTCCTCTCTCACTCTATATTCATCTCTACCTCTATATTCCTCCCTCCCCCTCCATCTGGAGAAATTTCTGCCTCTCTCTACCCATCCATCTCACTTCCTATCTCTAGAAATGTCTCCCTCTCTCTATCTTACTAACTCCATCTCTTCTACTCTATATCTTTATCTTTATTTCTCGCTCAATCTCCCTCTCACTCATCTCTCTATCTCTTTCTATCCATATACTACTCAATCTCCCTCTCTCATCTATCTATCTCTTTCTATCCATATACTTCTATACGTATATCTCCCTATGCATCTATCTCCCTATCTCTTTTCCTATCTCTATCTATCTCTCTATATTAGCCTCCCCCTCTCGCTCTCCCTCTCTCCCCCTCTCTACATATATCTCCCTCTTCCCCATCTTCTATCTCTCCCTCCTCTACATATCTCTCTCCCTTTCTCCCTCCCTCTCTCTATCTCTCCCCATCTCTCCCTCTCTCTTGCTCCCTCCCTATACCCCTATCTATCTTCATATATCAACCTATTTGTCCCTTTATCTTCCCATATATCTCTATATCTATGTCTTTCTCTTCCCATTTATCTATCTCTCCCTCTCTCTTTATCTCTCTATCTCCCCCTATTTCTATCTCCCTCTCCATATCTATCTCTCTCTCTCTCTCTCTCTATATATATATATATATATATATCCCCTCTATCTCCCTATCTCTCTATATATTTATTTCTCCCTCTATCTCTCTCTATATCTCTATCTATTTTTATCCCTTTTCCTCTCCCATTCTATATTCATCTCTACCTCTATCTATAGGGAGAGATACAAAGGTGAAGCATTGGACCTTCCCAAAGATCCACCAATCTCAACACTACTCCCAACTATTTTGAGCATTTAAGTACATATTGTATGCTAGATTAGGAGGAATTTGTCAAAGCTCATATTTATTGATGCAAAATAGGTCCAATGTCATAAATTTGACGTAGAGTTAGTTATAGTTTTGTACAAAATTTCAAGTGCCACATAGAGCAAAGATATTCTAGTTTTTTATATCATGTCATCAAATTTGGCACTTCATCAAGATTTGTATCTTCATCAACATTAACAAAAGAAAGGTATGTACTTGAATCCCTTGCATTTAAATTTTTCTATATATATAAATATTTTAATATTTTCCCTCAAATCCATAATATATATACTAGTGTGTATTTATTTATTGCAATAAAGAATTAACCTAAGTAACACATTAAGAATTCTAAGGATTTGTGCTTGGAAAAAATGCATAACAATTTTTTTGTTCGATGTCGTGTTGTATAGTTTAGAAAAGTTCAAAATATGAATAGGATTTTAAGGCCATATATTATGGTAGCTTACAATGCAAAATAAGGAAGGAAATCTATTATCAATTTTAATCTACAATTTAATACCATATGAAAAATCAGATGTAGTATTATCTAAAATTAATTCTTGACATATTAATTTTATAAAATACACTTAACATTCAATAAACTTCTCCCAAGAAAGAAACCCTAAGTGAACATTAATTGAACCCTAATTGTAGATTCATAACTCTAATCATAACCCTAATTGAACCCTAATTGTAGATTCATAACTCTAATCATAACCCTAAGTGAACACTAATCCTAATCAAACCCTAACCCTAGCCTTAAAGTTATCATATAATCTAATTATCTCTCTTATCTAAATTTGGGTTGAATTATTTTTCCTTTATTTTTAATTGCATATATTTTTTGTTTATTAGATCTTATTTTATGAATATATGCAAATATAATTTTACTTCTACATTCATTCTATGCCTATTTTTTTCATGATATTTTAACATTCATTTTCTGGAATATTAGATCAATCTCACACATAAATATGAAACCTCAAAATTTTAAAATAATATTCAAGTTTTCCCACTTCAATTTATCATTTATGTTATTTGAATTAAAATATTTTAAATCATACTCTTAATTCATCTAAAAAAGAAAAAAAAATTGATAAATAATTTTTTATTAAATACATTTTAACTTATTTTCTTGGATTGTATAAATATCTTTCTTTATTTACATTTGGACTGTTTATTTACAATATATAGTATAAATATGTGGTAATACTGGGTATTATCATCACGATTGAGTGTGCCCTCTCCCCTAATAAATGTTTTTATTTTGCACCCCGCACAACTAGTGAGCTCTCTCCCCTAATAAATGTTTTTATTTTCCAGAGGGACAAGTTCACATGGTCATAGATCAATCATCGTGTGATCTCAGCTGTTCCCCACCATCCAGCAATAACCCCACCAGTTGATCGTGATATCATGGGCGAGTGCCATGTGTACTAGGCGCTCTCCCCTAATAAATGTTTTTTATTTTGTAGAGGGACAAGTTCACATGGTTGTAGATCAATCGTCATGTGATCTCAGTCGTTCCCTGCCATCCCACGATGACCCCACCAATTGATCACAATATCACGGGCGAGCGCCACGTGTCTCATTAGGAATGATAAATACTTTGATGGGTCTTTAATACATTATGTTGCGGGTTACTAAAGATGTTATAAGATGCACATGTTTTAAATCAATGAAAATGTTATAATCCCAGTAGAGAGGTGCTCAATGGTTAATAAAAATGTTGGCGACTATGTTGAACAAACATGATTATCGATCATTGAGATCCATGGTTGTCCGCCATCACATGATCAAAAGTTGTGAGTTCTTTATTGATTGCGATATCACAGGCGAGCGCCACATGTCTCATCTGGTGAAGCTGAAGGAATGATAAATACTTTGATGTGTCTTTAATACATTATGTCGAAGGTTATATTTATTAATGTCTTAATATTAGTTTATAAATTGAACATTAATTATAAATATTTTAAAATCAATTAAGTATTTCAATCTAAAATTTTAATATTTGACATTACAAATAAAATAAAACTAAATTACAATTTTTAAAATCCATAAAATATTTATTATCTATTTAGTTTTACTAATTATCTAATAAAATTAAATTAAATTAAATTAAATATTCATTTTATATTAATTAAACAATTATTAATTATAATTTTAGAATAAATTAAGAAATAAGATCTATATAAAATCAACTTTTCTATTTTTTTTCTTTGTGTCCAAATCATTTCATTTTCTAAAATTGTACTAAATTCTAGATATCATAATTAAACACAAAACTTTATTCTATTCTAATCCTAACCCTAGTTAAACCCTAACCCTATTTGGACTCTAACCCTTACCCTAATTGAACACTAAATCTAATTGTAATTGACCACTAAGCATAATTGAATTCTACCCCTAACCCTAACCCTAACTCTAACTAAACCCTAAACCTAACTCTAATCAAACCCTAACCCAAACCTACTTGATTCATAATCCCAACCCTAACCCAAACCCTAATTGAACTTTAAAACTAACCTTAATTAAGTATTAACCCTAATTGAACATTTATTGAACAATAGTCCTAATTGTACCATAACCCTAACTTTGAACTACAGTTGAACTCTAATCCTAACCCTAACACTAATTCTTATCCTAATTGAACCTTAACCCCAACCCTAACCTTAACCTTGACCCTATTTGAACTCTTATTGAATTCATAACCTTAATTAAACCCCAACCTCATCCTCAATCCTAACCCAAATTGAACATTAATTGAACCCTAAACCTAACCCTAAGTGACTCTAACTTTTTAGTTGAAAATATTAAAGTGCCTTATATTTTCCCATTCATCATCATTTATCATTCAATTCCTAATAGAACTCCAAAAATTTTTATTTTATAATTTTTTAATACACTCCTAATAAGGGTTTAGAGTTTAAGGGTTAAGGGTTTAGAGTTTAGAAGGGTTAAGGGTTTAAGGGTTTAGGGCTTAATGGTTAAGGGTTTAGGGTTATGGTAGAGAGGGAGAGAGAGAGGGATTAAGTGGAGAGAGAGGGAGGAGTGGGAGAGAGATAGAGAGTAGAGTTAAAGGTAGAGGGTAGAAGGTAGAGGGTTAAGGGTAGAGGGAGAGATAAAAGTGAGTGAGAGAGAGGCAGAAGGGTGGGAGGGTGAGACTTAGAGAGAGGAAAAAGAGGAGAGTGGGAAGAGATAAGGGTATAGGGTTTAAGGGTTTAGAGTTTAAGGGTTAAGGGTTTAAGGTTAGGTTAAGGGTTTAGGGTTTAGGGTTTAAGGGTAGAGGGGAGACACATAGAGGGAGTGAGAGAGAGATAGATAAATACCTAAGAGAGGGAGAGGGGGTAGGAGAGAGAGACTTGAGAGAGAGAGAGAGAGAGAGGGTAGAGGGTAGAGGGTTTAAGGGTTTAGGGTTTAGGGTTATGGATAGAGGGAGAGAGATATAGGGATTCAGTCAAAGACAAAACCCCAACCTTAGGATTTTCCCAATACCATAAAAGACTAGTAACATAAGACAAGACATGAAAGGAAAGATTCAAAAGATGCAACATACTATGTTGATATGTCCTTCAATCTTCTTAAGAAGATCCATGATCTGTTTATGAAGGAAGTGACTTCATAGATGCATCAAGTTCAATTATGCATCTTTTAAACAATGAGGAAGCATTTCAAGTTGTTGTCCAGCCCCTCTCACCATAACCCTATTGGACAGTCACACATCACATAGGAAAGTGAGTTGTTAGGTCACCCACATATGTAATAGGTGATTATCTAATAAAGATAAAATGAGGAGACTATGTGTATTTATTACACATAACAAAGGAAGAGAAATGGTTGAATCAAGGTCATGATACAAGTACTGGGAGAGAGATAGAGGGTAGAGGGTTTAGAGTTTAAGGGTTAAGGGTTTAAGGTTTAGGGTTAAGGGTAGAGGGGAGAGAGATAGAGAGAGTGAGTGAGAGAGAGAGACCTAAGAGAGGGAGAGGGTAGGAGGGAGAGACTTGAGAGAGAGAGGTAGAGGGTAGAGGGTAGAGGGTTTAAGGGTTAAGGGTTTAGGGTTATGGGTAGAGGGGAGTAGGAGTGAGAGAAATACCTAAGAGAGGGAGAAGGGGTAGGAAGGAGAGACTTGAGATTGAGTGAGTGAGTGAGTGAGTGAGTGAGAGAGAGACCTCAGAGAGGGAGTGGTGCTATGGGGAGAGAGACTTGAGAGAGAGAGAGAGATAAAGGAAGGGAGGGTACAGGGTACAGGGTACAGGTTTAAGGGTTTAGGGTTTAGGGTTAAGGGGAGAGAGATAGATGGAGTGATTGAGTGACCCATTTAAATATTATTCTTTTATTCTTTGTCAGTTAAATATTTAGTTACCCATTTACCGTTAGTAGAAATGACCCAAGAATTTAATAGAATGGACTACTCATATAATACCTTGCATTATGGAGCTCAATTCTCTGATATATTACTACTTATCAAATCTTTTGTAAATAATTGTAAACTTATGACTCCATTTAAGCATTTAATTGATTTTCTTCAATCAAAGCAAAAACATAGACACACATGAATTGAACAAATTCTCAAAATAAGAATGACAACAACATTAACATTTCATTCAAAATTCACTCAAATCCACATAAGGAGAGAAAATATATTAGAATTATACGTTTATTCATGCTTATAAGTCATATCTACATACAATTTAAGATATTTTGCATATATTCATCCAAAACTCAAAATAGGCTATCTATTATATTCCTATCTTTCTACCCATATATTCAACTCAAAACCTAGCTAGAGCTTTCATCAGTTCTCTCCCTAAAAATGAGCCTTGAATTCCCTTTTATATGACAAGGGAGCAACAAGCTTCGGGCTCAAATGTAATTTCACCACAAATTTTCATTTGAACAAAATCTCCATTGCATATGACTTTCATTTCAAAACTTCCCACATGTTGAATCTGCAAAACATAGTGCATGAACTGGGGAAAGCTAAAGTTGTAACTACCATAAAAAAAGGGAACACAAATTTTCATCAAAATCCCCTTTGTCGCTATCCACGCAAAAAAACAAGGCAACCAAATTTCAACGAAGGCACACAATCGACATCAAAATGTGTTACACAAAACCAACACCACCAACAACAACAACATCATCAACACAAAATTTTACATACCACATAGTAACTTCTTATTTACCCGCCACCCTGCCCTTACCAACACTCAGACCCCGGTATACACGCCCGCTTCTAGTTGTTGCCCAATACGGCAGACCCTCAGCCTCCTCTTCTTTCTTGTCCTTTCCCAATATGGTTCTAGTCCGTCTGCTTGGGGTTTTAACAGCTAATGGCACCACATATATCACTTCCTCATTGGAGGGCAGACCATGATTGAAGTGAGGTAAATACCGACAGTAGTCAAAGTCGGTCTCGGTTACATCATCAGAAGTGTTGCTCGTAAGGTCAATGGGTGAGTGTTGGCATCCAGAGGAGCCATGCCCATACCTTATTTTCCTACCGACACTAGTAATAGAGCACACTAACTGCTTGCCTTTATCATCTACCAGTTGAGTAGCAACATCTTGGAATTGCAACCTTCTACTACATCTAGTGGGCACAAGCCTAGGCTTGTCAACCAAAGAACCTTCTTGAATAGAAGGACCGAGCTTTTGTGAGCTCAAACGAACAAAACTCTTTACTGACTTACTCATTTTCTCTTGTCAGACAAGCACTCAAACTTGATTAGACTCATCCCACAAAATGCTCTAACTACTACAAGAATGACACTATTAGTAGTTAATTCCTCTTGTATTTATTGTGTGAGGTAATGGAAACCTTCATCAATGCTTAGTAAAAATGCATGTGCAAACATGGCAATTTGGTGGCATATGTACTGTCACCGTTTAACTTGAGTTGCATGAGAATCCGCAGATCACCCTTCATGATTGCCAACAACAACATCTTCACACAGATTGATATCAACATGACTACACAAGCAAGGAATAATTCATTAATGCTTCACTAGTTGTACGATAAAACAACCACCATGTGCCGTTTTCCAACTTTGAATATTTCCCGCTGATCTCCTGAAGAATTGGTAGATGAAACGGTTTATCTCCGGCTAACTTGGTTTGACATCCAACAAAGCATCATTCACCTTCCTCATGACCAATAACATTAATCCATCTCAGAAACCAACTACCATGTCGGTAGGTCCTATGCACTTTGCAAACTGAATGGCTGGAGCTACGCATCTCAATCTCGTTGACCTCGTAGCTTTTAACCAATCTTCATCTTCCTCCTGTGAGCTAGCAAGGAATAGTAGAGATTTACATTAGCTTTTGATCTTGGTTGTCAATCTAAAACCATGGGTTATGAGCTCAATAGTAGAGATTGTGCCCCACATTCCATACAGGACACACATCTTCCTTTTGCTGACCTCACGCCAAATAACAGGGCGACACCTTAGGTCTACGAGTTGACGGGGTACGATCGAGATCTTCTCCCATATCTTCAAATATGAGAAATCTACACATTGCACGGTTAGTATTTAATGAAAGGCTTTGGCTAAGTCGTCGGCAACATGACCACTAGGGTTAATAGCTTAGGCTTATGTCACTGGATTAAAATTAAAACCAAACTTTTATTTTAATACTTTATTTCCTCTATAGGGTTTTATTTCCTAAGTCACAGTTGGCCCCGTGTTTCATCTTTTAAAAAATAACTTATGTCATTGTTTATTGTTGGCCTAGTGATGTCCCCTCATCCTTTTTAATGAATGTTTTATTTTGCAAAAGGGATTGAATTTGTGCTACCGTTGATCAAATTGTCTTCGGATATCAACGGTTGCCCGCCATTGCGTGATTGAAAGCTACAGTATTTTTACCGATTGTGATATCAGAGGTGGGCATCATGTGTCCTAGGGGATAAAATTTCCCTACCTTATGTCTCTGGTCTTTCATGGTGTTGGAAAACTCCTAAGGTTGGGGTTTTAGCTTTTCCTATATGTAAAACCATTATGTTTACTTTGTGCCTGGGTTGGGATCTTTTTCACTGTTACCTTTTTGAAGGGTTTTAAAATGACTTATGTCTTATCAGCTCATCTAGACCAGGCCCCTTTGTTTTAATTTTATCTCCTCCGCTGGGTTTTATTTTTCCCTAAGTCTTGGATAACCCCGTGCTTCATCATTTTTAAAACAACTTATCTTGTTGTTTGTCATCCGCCTAGTAATGCCCACTTTTCCTTTTAATGAATGTTTTATTTTGCAAGGGTTGATTTAGTGCTTCCGTTGATCTATTTCTTGTAGATATCATTAGTGCCCGCCATCACATGATCAGGAATTGAAGGATCGTGAAATCACCGGCGGGTGCCATGTTTCCTATCCAGGGGATCAAATTTGCGCTATCGTTGACCAACTGCCATTTGATCTGAGCCGTTCCTTGCCATCCCGTGATGGTGCTTGCGTTGATTGCAAAATCACGGGAAAGTGCCACATGTCTCATCCAATGAAGCCTAAAGAGTAAAGGAAAGACTAGCCAACAATAAATGTATTAACGGGTGGATTACTAAAGTGTTCTCAAGACGCACATGTTCTAAATTGATGGATATGTTATAATCTCATTGGAAAAGCTGCTTGAAGGTTAACGACATGGTTGGCGACTGTGTTAAAGGAACGAGATCATTGATGCTCAAGATCAACAGTTGCTCGCCATCGCGCGATCAAAATTTTTAGGATTGCGATATCGTGGGAAACCACCACATGGACTTCCTTCATAGTGTATGGTAAGGTGGGCCCCTTATTTCCGTGTCAGCAATTGTGTCAGCTTGTTTTGAAGGTGGTCATCGATGATTTGATCAAGCTGAAGAATCGACGGCTCAAATTTAAATTTGCATCAAATATGGTTGGAGTTATTCGTGTAGCGTGAAATCGAGCTTTAATGGTGGATGAGACACTTGCTGGCATGATTTGATCGAAAATAAAATCAATTTTCTTGCTTGGTTTGTATCACAAAGCATTCAACTATTTCGCAGAACAGTTTCAGAGCTGAAGGTAGAATTGTGAGTTTCTGTAGCCAGAATTTGGGAGTTCTGCGAACAAAGCCGTGAGTTTATTTTTTGTGCCTCCTAGTCATTTTGCATTTGAATTTGGGAAAGGATTAGCTGGATGTGCTATGAGCTTGTTGATGAATGTGTTAGGGTTATAGTTTAATTATAGTTGTGAAAAATTGCAATGTTTTGTCCTGTAATTTTCTATCTCTGGTTAGTCCTAGCTATCTGAATTATAACGTTGTAAAGAATCCCTAGTTTGTCCAAGATGGCACCACCCAAGCAACATTTTGGTCATACTGAATATTTGAAATGAAACTTGTATGATGATTTCCTGGATCAATTTCCCTTGTCAAGGAATGATAGGAGGAAGGGATTGGCCCTAATGAGAGGGAAAATCCTAGGGGAAGGGTTAGTGTATAATTGCTCCAACATTGTCAATGTTGGGGTTCCCCTCACTGACTTGGAATTGTTCAGATTGTGGTACAGACAGAGGAATTTGCCTCACCCTTTTTCAAATGGATGGATGTATGATATGGGGAAGCTGGTGGTACCAAATGTATTCCATGATGTAGAACTGCTTAGGGAAGTGGCTGCAAGATATGACCCTGTTACACAGATAATTAGGGACAATGATGGAAAGGTTCTATTGAGCATTAACAAAGAAAAGTTCCAATATATTTTTTACTTAAGTGAACCGAGCGAAGACTTGGTTCCTATCAACCTTGAGGAAATGAAGCAGTATTATGCAAAGCTGAAATCTCTTTTTAGAGCAAGGT
Source organism: Sequoia sempervirens (assembly GCA_007258455.2). Classification (NCBI taxonomy): domain Eukaryota; kingdom Viridiplantae; phylum Streptophyta; class Pinopsida; order Cupressales; family Cupressaceae; genus Sequoia; species Sequoia sempervirens. Next base: position 115,107,449 of record VDFB02049217.1, on the reverse strand, counting down.
TGTTTCCACCTCATCTGGCTAGGGCAGGAGGTTCAAAATGTCATATCAGCCCCAATGACTAGGAACCTTTCAAATTAAATTGTTTTGCAAACCATTTCCTAGCCACTTTCTATTTTTTATGTTAGATTTTGGGTTTCAGTCCTGGTACGGTAATTCCCATTGCTTATATGTCCATGGGGGTGCAAATACAACACCCTAACTTCTCTGTGACCTATGACTTCACTTCTTTCTTGGCTGAGAGGATGCATGAAGGGTTGTCAAAGCTGCAAAAAAATGATACCGACACTCAATTCTTTTGGTATTCTATGCTAATGCATATGTTTTTGTTTAAGAATGTTGACTTTTTCTCTGAGAGGATGAAATTAAGGTAATCAGTTGATCAAGAAAGATTGTCAGTACAGATATGGGTTGCAAATTTATCTTGTAATAAAGAAAGCACTAGTTATGTGCAATTTGATAATTGTTTTGCTTCTAGATTAAGGGCTAGATTAATTGTGAATATACCTAGGATTCTTGAGGAATTACATGATTTCCTCAGGCCAAAAGAGAGGAAGCTAGAATTGAAGGTTTACCATAACTGGGGTGACATTATCCCATACCCAGTCAACACTATCTTGAGAGTATATGGTTTTCAAGGAGCCCCTCATATACTACCATACAATGTGCCACCAAGAGTGATATTTGCAGAAGTTATGTGGCAGATAGGTTGTATTCATGAGGACAACCTCACTAGAAGGGGTAAGGGAACATTTTTCCCATATTATATAGTGGTGTCTAATTTTGTATTTTCAAAGGGAGGTTGGATGCATTTTGATAATTTCCTTGATGATTACCATTTGAGGTGTGGACCAAAGCGGCAGCATGATCCTGAGGGTTTATTTGCTCTTTTCAGACAAAGAATAAAAGCTGAATTTTTTTTGCATGAGTTCAATTTCCCTAAAGACTTGATTAGAAATGAATTTTATTTGAATAGACAGGAGTTGAACAAGGAGAAATGGATAGCTTATGGTAAGCTACTAGATGTTGTGTAAAAAATGGATCCGAAATATGATCCACTATTGGAGTTCAGTCCCCACCATAAGAAAATTAATTTTCTGATGGGAAACTTCAAGGAAATTATGGGCACATTGAGGACAAAAAAAGTAAATTTAGAATTGAGTCTGGGTGTACAAGAGCAAGGTGCCAGACCAATTGAAACACAACCAGCATACCAGCCTACAGAAAGGTGGCCCATTTACAGGAGAAAAAAAGATAGTAGCAGTGATGAAGAAGATGTGGACAGAAAAGGAAAACAGAATATGAAAGTGCCTCCACAACCAAGTCCAAAATTCAAAGTGTTTGGGGCAATCAAAATTATTGATTTAGAATCATCACCGGAAGAAAATCCCTCATCACCACCATCCAAGCCAAGCCCTAAGAGGCAAATAATTGATCAACCACAAGACGATTTGATGGATGAGATTATTGTTACTGATCAAGACATGCAAGTTGGTATGTCTTCCCCTCCTAGGCCAGCTAAATTAGTTTTATCTAATTTAGATATAAAAGATAAAAGTGTACAAGATGCAAGAATGAAGGCATGAAAGGAGTTTTTAGATGACAGTACATTTGTAAAAACTCTTGTATTCTTCCAATTGCTATGGAGGATGAAGTTTGAAGAGTATCAAGATAAATGTAGGCAAAGAAGAGAACTAAGGCCTAATAGGTCAGACCAAGAGAATGCTGAGGAGGTAAAAGTTGAATTAATGGAAGAATTCAATAACATCACTCCTAAAGAAGGAAGAAAACTGGTGAGTCAGGCTAGTGTATTAATTCTGCCTGAATGGGACATTGTAGATGTAGTAGCCTTTAATGCTATTATGAAGTCTAAGAATCCCTTTCAAGACTCTGAAAAAGAGGTCAAGGCAGCATTGCAAAACTCTACTTTTAGTGAGAAATATGAAACTCTGGCAATTTAGGCATTGGCCCCACAAGGGAGAAAACTATATGTTTATGATATTAATCCAAATTTCAAGGGAGGATTGATAATAAAGAGAGCTTCAGAGACTTCAACCACTGAGGCCACTAATTTGACTATGAATGTGGCCAAATTGGCCCAAAAGACTGTTGAAAGGGAGCAAGTTGAAAGGAAGAGCTTAATGGAAAAATATAACCTTTTGATTGAGGAGTACAACAAGATGCATCAGAAAAATGTTGAGTTGCAAACTAAAGTGGAGAGGTTTAAGTATAAGCATATTGGGGAGACATCAAGTGCTCTAGGAACCAGTACATTACCTTCCATAGTAGGGTCAGTGCCTCATGCTTCTCCAATTGTTTCCACACCAAGATCTCCCAATCAGAATCCTATCCTCACCCTTTCTTTAGAGGAAGTTGAAGAAGAAACAGAGTGCTCTATTGATCCTACAAAGAAGCAACTCTTGCAAAAAATGATGAATTGCAGGCATCATTAAAGAAAAGTGAGGAGGGATCTCCCTTAAAGGAAAAGGAAATTGTTACTATTGTTTTGAGGCATTTAAATGAAAAGGTTGATAACAAATTTCTATCTATACATTCTTTATATTCTTTGTTGTTAGTAGCAATAAAGAATATTGATAGGGATCAGGTAGTCGTGATACCAATAATTGAAAATTGGATCCCTAGGGCCAATGATCTGAATATCATGTATAAGGCCTGAAGGTTTGATATAAATAATAAGCCCCAATCATTAAAGCCTACTCATGTGTTAGTAAAATCATTGCAAGGTTTTCAGACCTTACCAGATAACTTGAGTAGGAAGATTAGGGAGCTGGTGAAGAATTTCAATGATTGGGGTAACACATTGTTACCTGATATAATTGATGAGCAGGGGAAAATCAGGTCATTTCAACAATGGCAGGATCAAGCGAGGAAATTAATGATCAAATCAATTCAATTTGTGATGAATTAGACTATGATTTGTTGGTGAGTTGTATGGACAAAATCATTAGTACCAACTCATTTTTGGAATCTTTTGAAAGAGATGTGAATCAGGTAGCGGTAAAATACACACCTTATAATACCAAGGTGGATGAGGTACTTAATTTTGACTGGTCGACTGATGATGAGTACCAGAATTGGGTAACTAAATATTTGACTAAGGAGGAGTAAAAGGAGTGAACTACTAACAAGTGGAAGATCAGATGTTGCAGTTGCAATGGTTCCAGTTTTGTGTTGACAGCTTTCTCGGTGTTGTTTTCTTGTGGTTTTTTGCATCAACGTTCCTCAGCTGATATGATGAACAAGAATGTTTTTCAAGGTGGTGGTTGTTGTAACAAATTTTGGAATATCACCAGGTGCTCCAATTGACTGATGACAGGTGTACTTTCTGGCCTGGTGCTTGTTTGCTCCTTCATTTTCTATAAGAAGGATTTCAAGTCCAGAAGTATGAGTTAGCAAGTTAGATAATTTTTTTCAAGTCAAGGTGAAGTTGCATAGTGAATTGTAAAGTCCGATGGTTTTAGAGAAATGCAATTTAGGTTTTGAGTCATTCTGTAATAGGTTTTGAGTTCATAGAGATTTAATGTTGTATAACAGTACTAGCATTTGAGTTGAAATGAAAATTCGAGCTCATGTCTCTCCATTGTATATGCATATCTGAACTTTGAATGAAATAACTAAGGGTTGCTTTATCCATCTCACTGTTGTGGTGTGTATGAATTAAATAAAATTCTTGAATGGCATTATAGGCGGATATGTGTTGTATAAGGATTTGATAAGTAGTCCTGAGTTAGAATGCATACTGATGAAATTGTAATGCAATATTGTCAGGGATCTTATATGTGATGTATTAAATTTGTTATAAACCTCTAGATGCTTATGAATTTGACTCTTGCAATGGATATATGGTACTGATCTAAGTTGTAATTATTAGTGTAGTTTAGTATTTGTTTGTCTTTTCCTAGAGCTTGCTACAAATTGTAAATCATTGAATATCTTATACAATGGATTGTGTTCAGTTATTTCACACTCTAGATAGTTGATATTGTCTATGAACAGCCAATTCTAATTGATATTATCTTATCGTGTTGAGATATTAAGTGAGATTATCTGCTATTGTTAATGTTGTTTATAATAATGGTGCAGAGGTTGTAAACACATTAAGGGATCACCCTCCTGGGTCTTGCAAAGCTCAAAGTGTAGGAGGCTTTTAAAGTCCTCGTCAGTTGGTCCAGGTCCTTCAAGCTTCCTTCGATTGGAATTGGAAATTCCATAGGTAGATTAGAAGAAAAACCTGGTTACATTGTAAAAAGAACGAACATACACATAAACCACTGAACAACCACCTCTACAACTGACTTTTTAATCTTTTATGATCATATGAAACATAAAACACACTAATTTCAAGGTTGTTAACATCACTATTGAAATGTTTTAATTTTTTGACTTTTCAAACATTAAAAAGTACATCATTAAATTAATTATGTAATGGCATAAAAATTAAAAACATCATGAATTAATTATGTAACCACATAAGTCAAATATAATTCTATCAATAAATTAATATCAAATAGATAATATAATCACATAAATTATACATTTCAATGTCATTGATCTTCTTCTTCATCCAACTCTTTGTCTATATCATCTCGATCCAGATTCGACATTGTAAGGATTGGTCATATCATCATCATTGTCATCGATATCAATTTCGATAATGTCATCATCCACACGGATAACATCTTCATGAACATTAACTCCTATATCATCATGATCTAGTTCCTCCTCTTTGACATCTTCGTCAGGGACATCATCAACTAACTATTGATCATCATCTACATCATCTTCTAGTTCTTTCGGTATCTTCTTCTTCCACCACATTATACTTTACGCCTTCCTCTTGGATCATGTCTAACAACAAATGACCAACCCAGTTTACCTGGAACCTCTGAGTAAAATACCTTCTCACATTGGCTTGGAAGAACATAGAGCTCATTTCCAGCTCGCTTAATCAACCTTGTATTAACCATGGTAAATCCATTATCATGTTCAATAATAGTTCTTTCAGGATCATTTTCATTCAATCGTATCTTGTACCATTGGATGATGAAAAAATTAATTTGAAGGACTTAAAGTCACACTCAAGTATATCATCCAAAATCCCATAGTATCAATTTTCTGAGACTTCTGGATGTATGTCGCTTCTAGATGAAACATTAGTCACCTGAAAGACTGCAGTTATACCAGAATCACAAGTTTTATTCATGTCATCCAACATTTTTATTTTAAATTTATGACCATTGCACCACATAGCCTTGTGGTGTTTCACCTGCAATATGTCAAACATGTAAAAATTATTGCAATATCGTCAGTTGATAAACATTTATTCTTGGCTGAATGTATGCAAAGAAAATAATCTCAACATATATATACATCAATATACTTGAAAATAATTAAATAATATGGGTGATTAATATATTTATACGTACTTGTTTATCTCTTAAACCATATGCTAAATTAATTTCCCTTTGTGTAACATTGGAATCTCCATTACGATGAGCTTCTTTAACCAATGAAGCCACACCTTCCCATATTAATGCACGACCAAATTGTTGACATCGTTCAATCCATACCATCATCCAATAAATATTGTTGGCGACGTACAAATGTAGTGCATCCCACTCTCGACCAACTGTATAATTTTTTTTTGAAATTCACAAACGACGTATAATTAGTTAAATACCATAGTATACGACCTTAATTTATAATTAATGTATATTGAAGATTAAAAATTAAATAAGTACAATATACATAAAAACCATATGTAAAATGTACTCCAATTAATCTCCATGACCATCTTATAATTACCTCTCACTTTCCTCAATCTACCTTTCCCCATCAAGTACTCCCCTTCAAATTTGTTAATGGAGTTGGGATCCCAAATGCAATCTACATGGATCTTTGCTACAAACTTAGGAAGATATTCACTAATGTACACCATGGTCTAGTATACCATATATCCCTCCACCATAGAACCCTCAGGATGTGCTCTTTGTCTAACCAAAGTCTTCAAAAATTTCAAGTGTCTCTCAACCATCCACATTGACCTTGTGTGTATAGGTCCACACAGTTCAATCTCCTCAACTTGGTGTATGAGGTAGTGTTTTTGTTCATTGAAAAATATTGAAGGTAGACACTTTTGTATTTCACACATTAGACAAGGAATTTTTCTCTTCCAATAATTTATATCTTCTTTAAGGATTTCTTTAGATGACAACCATCTACAAGTGATTCAAGGCGCAAATATATTAACGAGATTTAAGAAAAATATACAATATATTACATAAAAAGTAAAACAAATGGAAATTATAAGATGTATACAATGAATTGAACAAATCTTGGTACTTACCTCATGTATTCTCCAAGATCATATATAACTTGCTTAAAATTGTTGTCAAAGTTGTATGGGAGAGATAGAGGTAGAACGTACTACAACAATTATAAAATGATCTTTTCATTATTTTTCCAAAACTAGTAAACACAATACACAGAAAACATGCACTATACAAGTGTATATAATATACTAGAATAATTACCTTGATGAAGGTATGCCAATCATGCATTTTCATCCCTGGCCCAAATTCACCTTTCTTTGTTATTATATTGTTTATGTTTGCAGTAAATCCTATGGGAAATCAAATTTTTTGTATGACTTCTTTTATAGCATTTCTTTGTTGCTCTGTTAATAACCAAGGAAGGGCACTTGTATTAATTTGGTCTCCATCACTATTTAATTGAATGACATTTTTCATTGCATGATTGGCTTCCTGAATGTCACTACAAATTTTGACAATTTTTTCTTTGTCATGCCTTCCATCCAATATTTTTCATAACGTTTATGTTATATTCTTTATGATATGCATTGTTTCAAACAAATGCACAATTTTTAGTTGTTCATAGTAGGGAAACCTACTAAATTTTATGGGATAAATTTTCAGTCCCTATGGAAGCCGACCATTAATGCCTTGACAACCTTCATGAAGCATATAAGTTAAACAAATTAACAACGAAAATCATTGTCAATTACAACATGAGTAAACACAACACAATATAAAAATATATAAATTCAAAAAATATCATATATGATAGATAAACAATTTGATCCAATGCATAACCTTGATGATTAATTCTATTATATTCCAACTTCCATAAGCGAGGTGTCATTCTTCGTGCTTTTGATGTAGTCTCCTCTTTCCCATTGAAAAGATGTTTTTCAGTAGTTCGATACTTATGATTTCTATGGAGGAAGTGCCTATACTCATCAAACACTTGATTTTCTAAACTTGTTGAATGACGAGATTTCATCTTTGGACCACAAATTGGACATGCAAATTTTCCCTTTGTTTGAAGACCTGCAAGATCATTTATAATTGGATTAAATATGTTAGTTTTTTTAATTATATATAATGAATAGATTATTTTAAAAACATGCATGATATCTACTTCATCAAATTAAATATTGTTAAAATGTAGTCAAACATTATAACATACCACAAAAATGTGTTAGCCCTAGGGCATCATGAATTGTCCATACAAGCATTGCATGAAATTGAAATTGTCTTTGTCCTATTGGTCTAGAGACATCATACATAGTGACGCCATTCAATAACTTTAGTAACTCATCGATAAGAGGCTCGATATATACATTCATATCTTTAACTTGGTACTTACCTAGTTGAATGAACATAAACATTACATAATTATTATAACCATTTTACTACAATATATATAAATTAATGTACATGACTATTGAATGAAAAATATATGTCATTATGCAACAAATAAGACAAATGAGATGCTACTACGTTAAAGAAAATTGATGTAAACAAATACCTAGAACAATCATTGACAACATTATGTGCTCCCTCTTTATTGACATCCATGGAGGAATGTTATTATTGATAACAAAAACAGGCCACACTGAGTAAATAGATCTCAGCTCTCCAAATGGATTGACACCATCTGCTCCCAATGAAAGCCTGAGATTACAACGTTCTTCTTTAAAGTGTGGCCATTTTTCCTCCATGTCCCTAAATGTAGAACCATTTGCAGGAATTCGAAGAATGTCATCTCCACTTCTATTTTGTGCATGGTAATCCATAAGTTGCACTAAGCTTTCGCACCTAAATAATCGTTGCATATGTGGAATTGTGGAATAATGGGAATATAACGAAGAACCTTGCGAGACACCTTTTTTGTTAGTTGATGTGTTCGATATCTACTGATGACATTTCAGGCATTCTATTGTAAATTCTTGTTGTTTATGATATATAATATAATCATTGGGGCATGCATCTATTTCTTGATACTCCATTCCGATATCTTTCATAATGGCACATAAATCTCGATATGAGCAAGGTAAAATATTTGATGGTAGTAATAAAAAATCACTAATCAATCTACAACAAAAAATAATTTGTTCATATAAAGAATATTAATGGTACATATTTCATCATTTATTTACTAGTGATGAACTAACAACAATTAAAATAGATGAAAAAAGATGACATATATGACATACCTTAACATCCGTGAGATTGTTATATTTGATAAACCATTCATAACCTTCAAGTTCAATAGAAACAATATAGCAGAGAGAAGAGTTGTTTGGGAGCCTTCATAAAGGGGCTCGTATGCCTTCTAAAGTATAGGTAAATCATGAACATCATCAAAGTAATCTTGATCATCATGATCAGCTCTGTCACTAAATGTGTCATGGATCAATGTATTTGTACCATCATCTTCAACTGTGTTTTCTGGCGCATGATCATCTTCTTCCATAGGATCATTAACTTCATCTTTGATATTTACAGCTCCATGTTCGCCACTTGCAAAACCACATTCTCCAGGTCGTGATAATCCATATCATTTGCCCTAGGGTGCTCCACCTTTATAATAATGATAGACACAAATAAACCATGATCATGATCAAGTGATTATATATATAATGTTAAAACGATATAAACATTTACAAATTCAATCAATATAAACACATATAATGAACAATTTACCAATGGACGATAATCATGCCCCCCTTCAATGTGACCATGTTGCCTACAATGTTTCTTAGTTGTTGTGATTAAAAGTTGTCTTGTCTTTAAGCCCTTGAAATTATTGCAAGGGAAATAACATTTCCCATCACCCTTTCTTTTCAATCTAGCCCACAATCTATTAAGTGTCTCTTTATTTTATTCTGGACAAATATTATCTGACATGATTTTTCTTTACCAAGCTTGACTATTTAGTTCTTCAAAAAATATCAAACTCACACTCCAATAATTTTTATTCATAGACAAGTAACATAATCTAATAATTCTGATATTTTACACCAAAAAAATTTGGCATGCAACCACCCCTACAAAAGTGAAGATAGTCTGAAGTTAATGACCCCAAAAAACACTTTCAAATGCTAATTCCAAAACTTATTAAATTCTGATTTTACTATGATTTCCAACCATTAAGACTCCTAAAATCAAAATATTGAACTTGATCAAACTTCCTACAATGATGGAGGTAGCGAGCTAGTAAGAGCAAGTGACCCATTCTAAGGAGTAATAAGTTGAAATCATCATTGCTAATATCAATACAAATTTATCCTTTAAGTTAAAGATGCAATGTGTCACTTCTTATGACGAGCTTATCCCTAGGGCCCTCATTGAGAGAGCCCTAATAAAAAAAACAAAAGCATTGGTAAGAGCATGATTAGGGTACAAACCCTAGGAATCCGTAGAAACATAAACAATAACTATAGCAGATTAGTGAGGTTGTAATACCAGAAAGATTGAGACATTGTAGGTAATAACAAAATCTTGCAATCTAAAGATTGTAGCCAATAACAAGCACACTATGTAGCTTAGTGACATTTGTAAATGCAATCTACGGTAAGAAGAATGACAGTCACTTGAGATGTGATAGTCAAAAAGAGGCTAAGCAGTGACAAGATAATAAAGCTCAAACCTTGCATAGTAAAGTGGAGATTTTAACAGTGAGTTTCCTTACCCCCTTGCTGACCTTAAGGGTTTTTCAAATGCTTTTGGTAGTGTTAGACAAGGCAAATGCAATCAGGGAATGATTGTCGAAATGAAGTAATAGTGGTAATCATAGGTTCAATGTTTCTTCTTAGCCATTAATGTATAATGGAGGTAGTGGATTGCATGTTTGAGCAGTGTTTGAGACTCATCAAAGATGGGAGAATAGTGAATAATACCTTGTGGACTATGAAGTAGTGTCAATAAGGTTGAAGGATCTTAAGAACTACAATACCATGAAACAATGAGTCCCCTGTAGTAAGTAGGTAGTCTATAGGGCATAGTTTTATTTTATAGAAGGATGCTCGTGAAAGGAATCTTCAAGTGATAGTGAGTCAATTGTTTGAGATTGCAGCTGAGGGTGCAATACCCAGTCTTAAAGGAAGTTAGCAAAGCATTAAATGTGCAAGAAAATCAAATCGTACACAATAAACTATTCACAATGTTATAGATTGCATAATGCCTTGAGTTTGAAGACAAAATTCTCATTGTATCTTCATGATGAAAGTGGTGACCTTAATGGTCAATCACTAGCAACCATGATTTTAAAACATGCTATTGTGCTTATGGAGGCAACATTTTAAGCAAGGCTGTGAGTGGTGGTTTCAAACAATGGCAAGTATGAAGGACTTGTTTTATATGCATACTATGTAGTCTAGCTTAAGACACCATTCTTAGAAGAGATTGAAGGTGGATTATGGAACTCAAGGGTTACCATGAAAAGGATTAAAGCAAAGAATGAGATCTATTTAAAAGCCAGTCATGAAGATATTAAAGATGTCACATGCAAAACCCTAGTAGCTGGAGTAAAGAATACAGTGCCAAAGAGGATAGTGTGCTGGGGAAGATTTAGGAGATCTCCACATTATCTAATTATAGGGAAATACATCATTTATTTATTTTTTAATTAAAATAAATCATTCTAAACCCTATAGGATACATTGATACTTCAAAAGCCTCTGAAGGAATTTGAGATTATGCAAATATATGTCAAGTAACATTCATAAGGTTTAGAAAATCTTGATCACTCTCTAGAATAGCCCATTAAACATGGGTTGTGCTTGAATGCACTACATAATTGATATAACACAACCACTCTGTATATCAACTAGAGTTATAGGATCTTTATTGTAGCAAGAAGTAATCACTCTTCAATCATGCTATAATTACATCCTAACCTGTTAAACTTGAGACAACCTAAATGCACCAAATGATGATTGACACCTACATTATACAACTTGAATTAACTACATTATATGAGTGCCTCCATTTCTATCACAACATAGCCACATTAAACTTGGGTCACACATGAATGCATCCTGTATTTTTTATAGCACAACTATGCCACATGACCAATAGAGTTATGGATCGCATAATTACAATCACAAGAATTTGTTCCTTGGTTCTGATCTTATGGTGATTCCACACAAAAAAATTTGGACATGAAATTCTCAAAACCCTAAACCTCTAAAAATGAAATATGATGAGATGTTGCTTTAAAATATTATTTTCAAACCTGGAACTACAAATCTGACTTCACAACTGAATTCTGTAAAAAGAAAATGACTACCCTCAACCTAGCGATATCTTCTTGAATTTTTTCTGATTTTTTCCAAGAAAATCATCCTTAGTTCTCCACAAACTGTCTCAAGTAGAGCAAAACACTGTCACAATAAATTAGGCGCGAACTCACTTTTCTTTATGTCGGCCACAATTTGATTTTTTTCTATTTTTCATGTTTGTCAAAAATTCGACGAAAATGATAACCGACATTTCGACGAATCCCAGGTTCATCAAAATTTTGATGAACGTTGGGGATAAACTTTCAAAAATTTGAAAATTACACATCAAATTTTACAAGCACCCGATGATACATCAAATTATACATATTTCGTTGGACAGTTTCGTCAGATTTTGCAGTCAAATGAGTTAGTGTTTGGTATCATAATCATCATTGACTTGTTTGATCACTAACTGGGAATCACCACAAACTTGAAGATCCTTGATTTTCCACTTTATTTCCATTCAAAGTTCTATTAGTAATGCTTCATACTTACGTATATTATTGGTACACGAAAATGTTGAATACCCAAGATACTTAGAGGGGGAGTGAATTAGTATCTTCTTAAAATTATTGAACAAATACCATCCAATTAATCCAATGCATATAATAGTAAAGGTAAGCAAGAGAATTAACAAAACATGAAAGCACAAAACACATGAACACCAAAATTTTTATGTGGAAAACCCAAAATGGGAACAACCACAGTGAGGGTTATCTCACAATATAGTATAAATGGTTATAAGATATTACAAAAGGGTGGCTCACTACCAAGACTCACTATCCAAAATGGGAGGCTCACTACCTACAAAAGATATAATGACAAAATGGCTTACAACCAAAAAATGAACTAATAAAGTACACCTAACAAGTGTTGATCCAGTTCCTTTGATGCTCAATAAACTGACTTAACACACTTCATCATCATTGCACTTCTTCACATTCACAACTTTGCAACCAACACACAACAATCTCAAAACTATCCAACATATATATCTGATACATCTGCATACATCAATTAGGTTAGCCTATATAGATGCAACCCTTATTCATCAAAAAATCAACTATCGACTTCAAGCATGTACAAAAAATTTACAAAAGAAATCTAAATGTGTAGCGAGTTACAACATGTTGTAATGGACCTAAGATAGGTCACACATACATCCACACGATATAATTGATTCATCATAACACCAACTATCCATTAGGTCGGCCAAAGATAGACCTAATAGCAAAAATACAACAACAGAATAATGCCAACTATCCATACGAGCACCTGGACACATGATATTTTGAACATACAACCTTTCAATATCCAAAAAAAAATTCCCAAAACCAAAAGAAATAATAATCATCAGTAGAGGATTGCAAACCAAAACACCTGAGGATAGTAACTGCATATCGATTCAGATACCAGTCTAGAATACCGGATCAAGCTAGAACTTAACCTTGTAGTTGCAACTCATATAACATGATGACATCAATGAAAACACAAAAGCTATATAATAAGATGTTCTTCTTCATTCTTCCATCAATCTCCCCCTTTGACATTGATGGTAACATGTGCCAAAATAATTTACAAAAACCTCCTATGTACAACACACTCCTTTTATCTTCATGAAATTCTATCTCCCTTACAACATTTTCTCCACAACATTCTCTCCCCCTTTTACATCAAGGACAAAGGGAAGTTCAAAAAGAAATATGAAAATTGAAAAACATTATCCGGAGGATGGCGAGCCTTTAAGCTCCTTAAGAATACCTTGCCAAGCTACCTTTCCATTCCCCCATCTCTTCTTAGCAGCAATCAACATTATTTTCAAGGATTACAATTCCACCAGAATTTCCTCTGCATCATCCAAAGTACCAGAAGCCAAATTTATCTTCTCTAATTTCTCTGTATTTTCCAAAGCATTGGCAATTAGGGAGTACTCCATTCTTACAATGTCACCTAATTGACCAAATATTCTAATGATATCCTCCTTCTGCTTCTATAGAATAAATAATGTGTCTATGAGAAGAGATGGAATTCCAAGTTGTTATGTCTCTATCCTCAGATGCACTATAGGTACTAGAGATAGTATTCAACTGGGACTCAATGGAGTCCATGAGAACCTTAATATTCTAAGTGACATCTAGCCATTTTAAGAAATAATAAAAAATAGCATTTTCCTCAAAATCACAAGTCTACACAGCTTCCAGATTCTTTTAAACATTGGTGTGTGCTTGAGCACGCTTGTCATAAAGTGCCAACAGCCTTTTCTCTTGCAAATTATCCTCAACCTCATGCTTTGTCTTCTCACTAATTCCAGAGGCATACTCCTTAAAGGAGTCCAATAATAGTCTCAAATTCTCTACTAGAGTGAGAAATGTATCCATTAAAGCACCAAGTGTGGCCTCCCACAATGCTTTAAGAGCATCATCAAAGAGCTTTGTCCCTTTCTAGTGAGTTTCTAGAATTTTTCTTCTACCAAATTCCTACAACTCAACCCCTAATTTACCAACTTATGAACATGAGAAATCTTGTCTATGTCCACACTACCTTGAAGCATAGGGAGTTGTAGAAGTTTCAAAGGAATCATTGGATAGAATCTGATATGCTTCGATAGCAAGCCTTTCAAAAAATTATCGTTAGAGGAGGATTCTCCAAGGGACTTAATAGATTCTACAACCTGCCTTTGATCTTCTTCATTCTTCTCAGTAGATTCCCCATTTCTCTCTTCTTCTTCCTTTTCTTTTTCCTCTTCTTTTTCTTCTTCTTCTTATTTCTCTTCTTCTTCCTTTTCGTCTTATTTTTTGTCTTTTTCTTTATCTCCTTCTTCTCCATTCCCTTCACCTTCATTTTTATCTTTCTCTCCTTCAATTTCCTCTTTTTCTACTTTATCATGCTCTAGAGGGTCAACATCATGCTTCTTTGGCTCAACTTCACATTCATTTTGTTTCTCCATCTCCAGAGGATCATTTACAATACCTGCATCTTGAGGGATATCTGCAACATTTGTTTATGAAGGAATACCTATATCACTTGTACCAGAAGGAATATTTTCCTTTACCTCTTCTGCAAAAACTTTTTCTCCTATCTTAAGTGCAGAACCAGATGGGAGTGCACCAATGGCTTCTGTAGTTTCTTTCCTTATCTTCTTTATCTACTTCTTGTCCTTTTCATCAAATTTTTCACTCTTTTCTTCATCTGGAACATCTTTGAACATATCTTCTTCAAATTTTCCAAATAATTTGGGGCCAAAGAGGGCCTAAGTTTCTCAAAAGCATAATTTTTGATATTCTCTTCTAGCTCAATGGCCTCTGATCTTCTCTTCACTAGGGCTTCTCACATTTTCTCAGGCACATTATTTTTAACATCATCCCAACTAACATCTAAATTGATAACATACTGAATAACAACTAAAATCAATGTCTTTTTTTCCTCTCTTCCTACTTGATCATAATACTCTGCTGTAGGCTTCAACCTATCTTCAAAATGTAATAGGGTATTGACTAATGCCTCAAGTCTAAAAGAGGAACCAGGCCATACTGGAGAGTCCTTTTGTTCTTCCCAGTCTGGAGAGGCTTCTTCTAACACTTTTTCTTTCTTTGATTCTAGTTTGAAGTGCACATGAACACCAAAGTCATGTTCTTCATCTTCCTCAGAGGATGATACAATATGCACTCTCTTAGAACCAACACTAGCTTTCTGAGAAGCACCTTCACTAGAGGACAAGCTTCCTCTTCTCTTTCTTACCAACTTTGCTGCAGGGTCCTCCTCCTCTTCCTCTTGTTCTTCAGTGATGCTGAGATTTTTTTTTCCTTGTAGCTTTCTCTTTCTTTCCTTCTTTTTCTAGATACCACTAGAGGCGTCTCTTTCCTCTTACTATATCTTTTATTGGGTCCATCATAGTTGTTTTGAATGGAGGGAGGGACTCCTAGATGGGAATAGGAGGAAGAGATGAAGAGGATGATGGAACAACAATAGGTGGAGAAGGCTCAAGTGCCTCAGTAGTGAGCCTCTTCCCATTCACTACCTTAGAGGAAAGAGAAGTAGGAGGCCATGAAATCCAAGACATAGAGGATGCTCCATAGAGACCCTTCCCATTACCATACTGAATGGGCCAAGGCACCATGGGTAAGACAGGAAGTTCAAATGTTGGATGCTTAGGATTTTTCCAAGCGGGCACCATTGAACTCCCTAGCAAGCGCATAGGAGCAAAATTTGATGGCACTGCAATAGGGGGAGAGGAAGTGACAAGTGGGACAAAAAAAGAGGAAGAAGAGGAACCCTAAGAATGGGTAGGCTTTACCTTCCCATTTTGAGAGGAAGAGGCATCTTGTTGCTATGCTACAGGAGGAGTCACTTTCATTTGTCCCTTGCCCCCAAGTTTTGTACTTTACATAATTTTGATATAGTAAGTCTGTTCTAGGAGGAAGCAGACCAACCAAGATGGGCCAAAAATGGTCCAAGGATTAACCCCCATGGGATACCAATGGCTAATATACACTATCATGCACAACATGCACAAGACCTTTGTTGCGCAGTTTTTGCACACACGCCCCACTGAAGGCAGGGACCCTCTTTCGCTTTGGTTTTCGATATTTTTCCCCCTTTGATTTTGTGGATTTGAATTGCCTTAGCATGAGCATAAAATATGTTTATCTTGCTTTCCTAAGTGTTTTCCCAAAGTTGCATATTGAAAATCTTAACTTTTGGGCGAAATCCGGGTTTTTGCACTAGTTCAGGATTTTCCGATCCATCTAGATTTTCTCGAATTTCATCCAAAATCTGGCAAGTCAGCCTCAACTCTACTGTTCGGGAATTTTCGGTCTTCACGGAATTTTGCCTAGGCCATATTTTTCTGGATTTTGGGTTTGGCCTATCATTTTATGAATGTTGAGTTTCCCTTGGGAATTATGAGTCTGGATCCATCAATGAGTGATTTTTCTTTTGACCTTGGGTCCTCAAATTTGTGATCTTCGATCGGTTTAAGTGAAATTGTGTGAAGGGCTATGAAATCCGAGTTTTCCCTTAGTTTCAAGATTTTCCTGTTCCTTCGGATTTTCCCAATTTTCTTGATTGCTACATTTTCCCAAAAATCCAGAGTTTTGCCTGCTTCACGGATTTCCGCTTCCTCCGGATTTTCCCGAAATCCTGTGGCCCCTTCACTTTCCAAACTTTTGGACTACTGTTTGTTTTCTCCAGAATCCGCCTAGTTTGAATTTTTTTGAAATTCCTTCTGGCCTGGATTCCACAGAGTGGTGAAAATCCTGAACTATGTATAATTTTGCATTAACGATTTTTGTGGGATTTCGATATTTGCTTGGGGTTATTTGAATTTTGAATATATTATTGGTGGCGTGCTAATTCTGATCTTCAAATTATAATGGATATTATTGATGCTGGTTTTTGCTAAGTGCAAGCTGGGTTTAGTTTGATTGGAGGAGGATTTAAGGAATTTATTAATTCACCTGTGGCCGACTTGGAGAGTATTTTCCTCAAGATACCAGATAAATTAAGATAGGGATGAAGGGGTTGGTTAATGATCAATTGCATTGGGAATTGTGCTTTGCATGCATTGGATTGAGTTACATTTTAAATCCCAGGCTGACTTGGATGAGTCCCATGCATTTAATGCATATCTTATCTTATTTCAAAATTTCTCTTGGCTGACCTGTTTGGGATATTTTATTATTGTAAAATCTATATTGGGCTGACATGTTCTAGGGTTTTCTATAAATATGGCATTTCACCTCATTTGTAAGGGGGGAATTATTAGTAGAAGTCACTACAGATAGTTCTTAGAAGTAATTAGGTTAGTAAAGTAAGAATTAGGGTTAGGAGTTAGTCGATTCAGGAGCAAGTGCTCTAACAAAACATTGGAATTTTTGTTGAAATTTGGTGATTCAATACAATTGCATACATTGTGATTTTTTGGTGATCTCTTTTGTGTTGACTTATCTTGCATGGTTCTTATGATTCTATCTTTCAAATTTCACAAGGTTATTAGATGTACGTTAGATCTGATTCAATCGTGTTCATGATTTGATGCTTGAAGTGTTTGCAGCAATCCCTGGTCCATACTTTTTGTAGCTAGTTGATTGTTAGTTGCTTTTCAAAGTTAGCCTAGATTTTATATTCATTGTGCTTAGTTCAATTGTGTAGATTTATTCATTTCAATTGCAATTAGGTTGTCTTGGATGAATGTTCATGGTCTGAAAATATTTAATACCTTAGAAGATTGCACTATTTATGTGAGATTGCAGATTTATCTTGGTCAAGCGGGAATTAGTTTATGAGGGATTGGTCCACTTCAAGTATTTCATCATTTGCATTGTTAATCTTAGAAGTAGTTAGATTTAGATATCTCTTTGAAACCCTAACCTTTTGTTATTTCTTTATTATATGGGTTAGATTTAGGATTGAAGTTTCATCATATTGTTAGATCTGATAAATTGAGATTCAGTATTTTGCTTGTAGTAAGGTCCCATTGTGATTACCAGCATTTTCACATTTATCACTGAGTTGTTTATGCATTGTCAAGACCTAACATTAGAGACCCTGGGGTTATCTCTTGAGGCTTACTGATAGAGATTTACCTTTCAAGAGAGATAGGATTTCATATTTTGTCTAAGTTGTTGCTGTGTAGAAAACATCATCAACAGATTGGCGCTAGAAGGAGGGCCTGAATGAGTGAGCTGGATCAATTTTTGTCTGCCATCTCTCCTGAAAGATTCAGAAGAAGAACCAGATCTACTCCAGGAGAGGAGGAATTTGAAGAATCGCAAGCCCATACTAGGTCAAGAAGGACCAGCAGAAGGGAAGAATCATCAGCCACCCCGCCACTTCCATCATCCCCATCATCCCCATGTTCATCAAGCCCATCTTCATCTGAGTTTGAGGACATTCCCATTCCACAACCTCAGCCGGTCATAAATCAACCGGTACCACCCCCACCTCCACCAATGGCTTTCCTAGTTGATAACCCATCTCCCTTATCTTTCAACCAATGCAATCCTATGCCTAAAAACCTGAGCTTTTCTGCTCCAACTTTTACATTAATGATCCCAAAAGGACTACGGAGGAGCATATTAGGATTTTTAAGACTACGCTTAAGGATAGGGGAATTAATCACGAGGATGTTGCATGCAGAATTTTCCCATATTCCCTTTGGGATGAGGCATTTTGTTGGTATAACAATCTTCCTACTGGGTCTATTACTACTTGGCTTCAACTGGAGACTACATTTTTACAAGAATTTCAGATCCCAATCAGTGCTAATGAGTTACTTTTGCAATTTACTGGAATCAAGAGGGAGGCGAATGAACCAATAGTGGCTTTCAATAATAGATTCCATAGGGCTTATGCTAGGCTACAAACCCCTTATGTTGTAGACGATTCCTCTACCAGGGAGGTTTATTATGAAGCTTTGGATAGTTTAACATCTACTATCATCAAATGGAAAGCAAACCCTCCTGGTAGCTTATTTGAAGCTTATGATGTGGCTGTTAAGGTGAGTACAGATTTGAGACAGCACTTGTCTGGACCCTTAGCTAACCAAACACCTATGATGAGTTCAATCCCTCAATTACCCTTGCTTTCACACCCAGGTCATCCCTGTCAAGCTACATTCATGCCAAATTACCATCCAAATATGAACTAGCCTGCATTCTGTCCTCAACAAGATAATATACCTGGTTATTTTTAGAGCTCTGAGATATTTGATCAACCCTTGAACCATGGGTCACATACTTTTTATATGCAGAATTCAACTAGTATTGTTCCTCCATCAAGCAGTGTAGACAAGGAGAGGTTGGATGCAGTCACAGAGCTAGTTGAGAAGCTAAACACTGAAGTCACCTACCTAAGGAACCAAAACAGTCAATCCCAGGTAGCCCAAAGGGAGATTCAGTTCAATTATGATCAAAGTAATAGGGGTATGATGTAGGCTCAAGGGCAGAACTTTGACAGAGAACAACATCTTGATAGAGATCATGGAAGCCAACCACCACTTCAGAATAATGGAAGAGCCTTAACCTCTCTGGATCATCCAAACAATCAAGAGAAACCTAGTGAAGTTTATCTGGCAAAAACAACTCTTTCAGAATGGTGTAGGCTTCATAGTACTAATCGGCATTCTGGGTCAGACTGTCAAGAATTCTAGACTACTGCATTTATTTTCCAACAGAAGGTTCAACATGCCAGCAATAGTTCAAGTGAGCTGGAGATAGTACCATCTAATCCTTATGACATATCAGTCATGGTGGTGGATCATGTCCCATTTCCAAGAAGTGAAGAAAATGAGCCAGAAGAAAAAATAGGATAAAGGTGTTGAAACAATGTATGTATACAGTGAAAAATCTATAGTTCAACCTTTTGGAAATAATGAGGAGAATGATAATGGCCCATTAGATGAAGAAGAGTATACAATTGAAGAATTTCAAGCATTCCATCATGTTCCTATTTAGCATTTCATAAATGGAGGACAGTCTGATGCCGATAAAGGAAGAAGTGTTGAAAGTGGCAGGGATGAATTTGTGGTTAGCTCTGAGGACAACTGTTCTACCATGACTGCAGAGCAAATAGGAGAGTATGTGGTCAAAGAACTCAAGAAATTCAAAGTAAGTCTCTCTGCTCATGAGTTGTTAAGGGATCCTACCATTAGGGATGTCGTACTAGGGTCTCTTGAAAATGATATGCTTTCTGAACAAAAGGGTGCTTCAGGCCATGTTGATACAAATACTTTTAAGGAGGTATTTCTATCTTAAACAAGCTTGGGAAATTATGTGCTAACAGTTGGCCCTCAAGGATGGGAGGCTGAGGAAATCCTCATGTTACATGATATGCCTAAGGAACCTATTCATAAATCCAACGGTGTTGAAGCATCGGTAGAATCAACAAAAAATGTGCATCTAACTACGAGGAGTGAGCTTTCAATAAAAGGATTTCAACAAGCTACTAGAAAATGTTTAGTAGAAGAGTCAATTGGCATTGGATCTGAGAAATATTTAGCAACAAACACTGAGGAAGCCCTAGAGGGGGTTGAGCTTTCAGTCGAGGAGCCTCAACAGATTTCCAATCAATGTCCCATGAAGCAAATTGTAGGAGTTGATGTCATTGATGTTCCTAAGGGTTACAGTTACAAACCTGAACTAGTGCCAACAAAAGAATTCAGGGAGTCTTCTTACTCATCCAATTCTATTTTTTCTCTATCTGTTGGTGGACTAAATATTGAAAATTCATAGATTTCATGTATTAATGACAAGATAGCTGATGTGATTCATATGGATGTGCAAGAAAATCCAAATGGTGTTGAGAATAATAACGTTGCAGCCATCACTAATGAGCTTGATCATCCTACTTTAGGTAAAGATGTGCTTGAAGATTAGTCTGTGAAGTCTCCTGACAAACATCATGATGGGGAAGTTACTATACATGATGAGGCTTTTACATTCTCAACATTGATCCCTCATGAAGAAGTGCACACAGGTGAAAAGTTCCATGTTTATACTTCTAAATCTTTCCAATCTCATTTTCACCTTGAATTATTCATTGAAGACTCCAATTTTGTTTTGCATGTTCTGAATGCAAGAGGGATATTGCATCATCGGTTGAGACCTCCTGATGACATGGATATCAATTCTTCATAGGTGCAGGATGATGAACACAACATTCAGTCCACAACAGTACAAAATCAGGTTGTTTCTTTCCTTGCAAATAATTTTGAAACTTATCAATTTGATTATGGTAATTTAGGGAAGACAACTTGCATATGGACTGATCATGGTCTTAATGAGTCACCTCAATTATTGATTATTCTTGATTATGAGGTTGAGTTTGAATGCTACATTTTTGAGGTTTATTTTGCTGAGTATAAAGATAAATTTGCATTTTTGAGGAATGTTACCATTACCTTGTTGCTTGTCCATGCATTGATGAACCATATGGGGGTGGGTCTCAGTTTTCCCTATCCGGTAATGAGTTGTTATGAGTCACTTTTTCTTTAGTTTGTTTTGTTTTCTTTAGGATATATTGCTTTGGAATTAGTTTGCTTTGGTTAGTTTAGGTTTTGGTTTGGCTGTTGCTTGCTTCTCTGGCTTGGGCCTTCTGCTTTCTGGTTGGGGAAGTGTCCTACTTGTACAACAAATATTCTTCTATCTGGGATTGTTCTGGGTGTTTCCTTGATGAACTTTTATCATATATCTTGAATGGATGGTTGAGATCTTTGTTATCGTCAAGTAGTCCAAATGTTTGATTTAAGGAAGATGGGTTACTGGTCCTGATTTGAATTTGAAGTATTCTAAAAACTTATATCTTTCACACATCTTAAGAATCCTGATGTTATCGTAGGGTTCTTGTGAAGTCTTGTCAAGTGAAAAATCCTATTTCTACTTCAGTTCCTTTGTGGTTCTCGACCCTGAGTGTGAACTTCATTTTTCACAAGTTGAAATGAAAAAGTGAAAAGAAAAGAATATCAAAGGAAAAGAAAAGTGAAATATTGGGAATCAAAAGAATGAATTCAACTTATCAGGGGTATCTGAATATCTCTATCGGGGCTATGGACGCCTGGCTAGTAGTAGAGCTATGTTCAAGAGAGTCACAGTGATAACCTCATCGGGGCTATAGATGCCTGACTAGTAGCGAGGCTCTATCCAGGTTGCTTTTGAAGTTAGAATCTTTATGTAGCCTATCTTGACTAAGTTGGTTTCTGCAGTAGCCCAAGGAAGGAAATGAACTCATTTGCACACACTTGGATTTTCAGTCTATGGAAGGTTCAGTCTGCCTTTCGTTTTGATTCTTTAATCTTGCATTTTGATTTGTTTGTCTGATAGTAAGATTGAAAATAGAGATTTTGGGTTCTTGATTCCTATTCGTCATCAAATGCTCTGGAGCATTTCCCAGCAGAATCGCCATTTGTTGTGCAGTTTTTGCACACATGCCTCGTTGAAGGCAGGGAGCCTCTTTCGCTTTGGTTTTCAGTATTTTTCCCCCTTTGATTTTGTGGATTTGAATTGCCTTGGCATGAGCTTAAAATATGTTTATCTTGCTTGCCTAAGTGTTTTCCCCAAGTTGCATATTGAAAATCTTAACTTTTGGGAAAAATCCGAGTTTCTGCACTGGTTAAGGATTTTCCAGTCCATCCAAATTTTCTCGAATTTCATCCAAAATCTAGCAAGTCGGCCTCAACTTTGTTGTTCGGGAATTTTCGGTCTTCGCAGAATTCTACCTAGGCCGGATTTTTTCGGATTCCATCTCTTTGTCGAATTCTCAGATTTTGGATTTGGTCTATCATTTTATGAATGTTGAGTTTCCCTTGGGAATTCTGAGTCTGGATCCATCAATGAGTGATTTTTCTTTTGAGCCTGGGTCCTCAAATTTGTATCTTCGATCAGTTTGAGCGAAATTATGTGAAGGGCTATGAAATCCGAGTCTTCCCTTAGTTTCAGGATTTTCCCGATTTTCTTGACTGCTACATTTTCCCAAAAATCCAGAGTTTTGTCTGCTTCGTGGATTTCCGCTTCCTCCAGATTTTCCTGAAATCCTGTGGCCCCTTCACTTTCCAGACTTTTTGACTGTTGTTTGTTTTCATTGGGATCCACCTAGTTCAATTTTTTTTGAAATCCCTTATGGCTTGGATTCCGCTGAGGGGTGAAAATCCTGAACTATGTATAATTTTGCATTAACGATTTTCGTGGGATTTCGATATTTGCTTGGGGTTATTTGAATTTTGAATTTATTATTGGTGACGTGCTAATTCTGATCTTCACATTATAATGGATATTATTGATGCTGGTTTTTTCTAAGTGTAGGCTGGGTTTAATTCGATTGGAGGAGGATTTAAGGCATTTATTAATTCACCTATGGCCGACTTGGAGAGTATTTTCCTCAAGATACCAGATAAATTAAGATAGGGATGAAGGGGTTGGTTAATGATCGATTGCATTGGGAATTGTGCTTCACATGCATTGGATCGAGTTACATTTTAAATCCCAGGTCGACCTGGATGAGTCCCATGCATTTAATGCATATCTTATCTTATTTCAAAATTTCTCTTGGCCGACCTGTTTGGGATATTTTATTATTGTAAAATCTATATTGGGCCGACATGTTATGGGATTTTCTATAAATATGGCATTTCACCTCATTTGTAAGGGGGGGAATTATTAGTAGAAGTCACTAGAGATAGTTCTTAGAAGTAATTAGGTTAGTAAAGTAAGAATTAGGGTTAGGAGTTAGTTGATCCTGGAGCAAGTGCTCTAATAGAACATTGGAATTGTTGTTGAAATCTGGTGATTCAATACAATTGCAGACATTGTGATTTTCTGGTGATCTCTTTTGTGTTGACTTATCTTGCATGGTTCTTATGATTCTATCTTTCAAATTGCTCAAGGTTATTAGATGTACATTAGATCTGATTCAATCGTGTTCATGATTTGATGCTTGAAGTTTTTGAAGCAATCCCTGGTCCATAATTTTTGCAACTAGCTGATTGTTAGTTGCTTTGCAAAGTTAGCCTGGATTTTATATTCATTGTGCTTAGTTCAATTGTGGAGATTTATTCATTTCAATTGCAATTGGGTTGTCTTGGATGAATGTTCATGGTCTGAAAATATTTAATACCTTAGAAGATTGCACTATTTCTATGAGATTGTAGATTTATCTTGGTCAAGTGGGAATTAGTTTATGAGGGATTGGTCCACTTCAAGTATTTCATCATTTGCATTGTTAATCTTAGAAGTAGTTAGATTTAGATATCTCTTTGAAACCCTAACCTTTTGTTATTTCTTTATTATCTGGGCTAGATTTAGGATTGAAGTTTCATCATATTGTTAGATCTGATAAATTGAGATTCGGTATTTTGCTTGTAGTAAGGTCCCATTGTGATTACCAGCATTTTCACATTTATCACTGAGTTGTTTATGCATTGTCAAGATCTGACATTAGAGACCTTGGGGTTATCTCTTGAGGCTTGCTGATAGAGATTTACCTTTCAAGAGAGATAGGATTTCATATTTTGTCTGAGTTGTTGTTGTGCAGAAAACATCATCAACAACCTTCATGAGAGAACTTTAGACATTTATGGATGACAAAAGTGAATTCATTCATGGAAGCTAGCCAAGGGATGCCCAACTTCACCCTGAATAGATCAGATTCTAGAATGACATAAAAAATAGTATCAACTGCCCTAGGTCCTACTAAGACAAAGAGTTATAGAACCACATGGAGCAAGAGAGATACCATCATGCGTATGTATAGTATATTTCATCTTCTCATATTCCTCTCTGTAATGAATTTTTCCACAAATTCTCCTCCATAATAACATTCGCTCGACTCATGAGGTCCACAAGGACTCCCATTATGATGTTTCCACCTACGCGAGAAGGAATGTATAGGAGAGAGGACTTCTTATTCAAAGGAAAATCCTATGAGGTGAAAGTCACATTTGGCAAGCCAATCATATGTTGAGGGGGAGGAATAGGAGTGAGCAATACCACATTCATGTATGCCAAGGCCTTAGGAGAAGCATCAAAAGGGTCAATAATTAAGTTTGCAGAGTGAGACAGAAACGGGTCCGTATAAATCTGCAACTCACTATTTTCCTTTTCTACTGACTTATTCAAGTTTTTCTTCTTACCATTGAGGTAGATGGTACTGTCATCAATGGGGTTATGTATCTCATGAGACAAGTAGATGCAAAATTTAGTGTCATTCCTGTGAACATGATGATACTAGAAGAATGTGTTTCCATCATACCAATCAGGGTATAATTCCCTCAAAGGTCGAGGGTCTTCTAATGTTATAATCTTATCCTTCAATAACTCTTACATAATAGAAGAATAGGATTTAGATAGTTTAGGGTATGTGCAGCATCAAGATGGGCCAAAAAGTGGCAGTATGCAAGTGATATGATGGCCCATGTGGCTGACAACTTTATTTTTACCCAAAATTGATGAAACGAAAAGGGTTTTTAAAGGGGATTCTCAACTTTCCACCAATATAAATTATGCTTTACTTTGAATTTAATAAATAATTATTATTCATTTTCTATTTGAATTACGTCTAAAGTCCTGATTGATAGGCTGATTGAAAAACATCTATAGCTTTCAAACGGTATCACATTTTTTAATCCAAAACATGTGTCACATTTTATGCTTTGCATACTATAGGATTAAAAAAAATGAATTTCATGAAGTTTTAACCAAGTTAAGGTGGTCAAACATACGATTCTTTAATATTTTTTAAAATTTGTAATAAAAAATTCATAATTAATTATTTACTTGGAAAAAAATTACAAAAAATATGCATCACATCGGGACATGAGTCCTCTACTTATATCTAAAATCTTATAAAAATATATTATCACTTTATTGTGGTTAGGGTGGTCATACAAACACCTACTTCTTATTTTTTCCCTAAAATTTAAGTACTATTGCATTGAAATTTCAAATTTTCACCAAATAGATTTTTTTTTTAAATAAACCTAGTAGTTTAGAAACTACATTCAATTTGCTACAGATTCTATTCTTACATATTTTTGAAATAATATAGATAACTTATTCAAATTTTTACACAAGTTTCCTAACTCTAATTTTCTAAATTTTCATCACCACTTAAGGGCTTGTTTTTTCCATGATGATCTTGAACATAGCCTTTATTAAACTTTCTATTGCACTAAGGCCCCAATCATTAGTCATGGTGACTATAGTTGTAATAGAATTTCCTTTCCCTAAAATTGATACTATAGATCTTCGTTCAGAACAAGAGCACGAGGAGGATCCCCTAAATTGAACTACCATCTATTGATACTCCCGCAACACAACACATATATGTGCAAAAGAGGGGTATTTCATCAACGTGAATTTCTCCTACCAAGCTCATTGTAGGTTGCCTATGAATACCTTCTATACATTTGAGTCAGGTAGTGGGTAAGAGATTTGTGAAAAGAGCACTTGGTATCCCGTAATGAAATCAGTGATCTTCTCATGCTCTCCCTACCTAGATCAGACGAGATCTAAGAAGGTCATCTTTGAACCGATGTTAGCTTAGAATTATTGTAGAAAATAATTGAGAAGTTGATTGAATGAGAATATAGAATTTTTAGGCAAGGAATAGTACCACTCTAGTGTTGTATCCTTGAGAAAATGAGGCAAGAGTTTAGTCATCAGAGCATCATGATGAAAGAAATTTGTACACATCACATTAGAGGAAAATACGTGTGTTTGAGGATACCCTTTACCACCATAATTTTCAAACTTAGGAATATCCATTCCCTGATGGAAAGGAGTGTTTAAGATTGTTATAGATAGGGGACTATGCCAGAAGAAAGGCTAAAAGATGGGTTGAGTAGAATCCTAAGAAAGGCTTGCCAACTGGTTCTACACCTGACCCATGTTTTGAAGCAAAGCATTCAAAACAGGGTCATTAGATGGTGTAGGACTAGTAGAGCCACCACTATACCCACCTCTACAACTACCTTTGAAGACCCCACCAGAGCTTCCACCGTGACCATCATTGTGGGCCCCGCTGAAGCCACCACTGTGACCAATACCAAAGCCACCACCATTACCACCACCAGAACCATTACTAGTGCCACTATCACTACCAAAACCACCACCACTCATTCCACCAGAGCCCTCACCACTAGGGGAATTAGAAGGAATGATGCTAAATCCAAGGGGTATTCTTCTCGCCTTGATTATTTGGGATGTTTGAGGAGCAAACAAAATGTTGATCAGAGGGCCTATTTCGGCCATGCACATAGACATTGTAGACATCAAGCATCGTCCCTCAGGTAGTATCCAATCTAGTGTTATACGCGGGGATGTATGTTTTGGTTAGATTGGTGAGGCTGTGTAAGAATTCTATGCTTTCCCAATATTTTCCTAGCATATATCTCACCTCATTAACAAGCCTAGAGGCTCTTGAATCAATATTTGGTACTTTCTCTAAATGATTTTTGAGATCTAATAATCTCCTATCTAATGCCAAAACGTATTCTATACGAATGTGCACAACATCATCCTCGACCATAGACAAAGCCATAGGGGATTCTTGAGGAGTGGGTACACAAGTGGTCTCATAAACAAAACCCATCTCATCTATCAAAACATCCTCTTTAGAAAAATGACCGGTAGTAAATATTGTGTTAAAACTAGTAGTAAAGCTAGAAGTAACCTTCATCTTTTCCATTTGTAAGTGTCATACACTTCTTCTGAAAATGTACCCGAAGGTCATAGACTAGGTTGTGATGCTCATAAAACCTCACAAAACCCAAGACTATAACAGTCATCGAGTGTGAAGGAGAGAGTCTCAACACAAAGAAACAGATAGACGTTGTTCATGTTAAGTTCACCAAATTATAGAGGAGAGGGACTAACCACTCAATGACACCAGGTCACAGAGAGTTGAGAGTTGAAGGCTTACCTATTCTACCTCAACTGTGTAGTTGTTTAAGTATTTGTTTGATGTTTAGAAGAGCACTCTCAATGCTTCTGTCACTCTACTAACCTTAGATCTAGGTTTGGACTAAGCAAGTGGGAATCTGGAATTCAAACTATACCTTGGATAACTCTCTACTAGAGGACAATAGCATAGAATAGGGATGATAGCATGGTGCACTGGTGTCTCACATGTGTGCTAGCATTCACATAGATAGAAAATGAAAGGACACAGTTAGAATAACAAAAAACCTACTAAGTAGCTTAGCTAAAGGTTTACTAATGAGGACTAAAGAAAATAAATAATAGAATGACTGGAATACCAAGAAATATGATATAAGAATGATAAGAACAAAGATAGTGGAGATTCAACTCACAAAAATTCTAGTTCTCTCGCAAGCTCCACATGAATAAGTACCTACACATAGAAGAGCGATGAAAAGTGTTGGGGTTGTTTTGAGGATTTTCGCAGTCAAACCCTCATTTTGGTGTTTCCACCTCCACATACAACCAAATAGATAGAGAAGTATAAATGCAATAAAGAAATTATGATAGAAATGAGAATACTGAACACTACAAGAAACACTATGCTACTCAAATTCAACAACAATGTAATAGTAAGTAAATAATACCACCCTTGACTAAAGGCAGTCAAGGCCAATGAGAGAGGAATGCAAGTCTACAATAGTAGCAAAGTTGACATGGCCACAGTGATGTCGAAGGAATTCTCACAAGACACCAAGTTGTAGCTTTTGTGGTAGATGTGAAGAATATTGTGATGTTGGAATGAAGCTAATAGTGTAGAAAGTAGCTCAAGAGTGTGAGAATTGTGAAGAAGCTATGCAAAAGTGTGTATAGAGGAATGAATGAAGATGAAATTTAGGTATTTGAAGATGATTTAGGAGGGAAAGAACCATTCAAAAGTCAGTTGAAGGGAATAGGGGCATTGTGTTTTGTCGCTAATGGAGAACATAATGCCTCTGTAGATTCTCGAGGCATGAATCCTATCAGGATGGCAGTGCACCATGTAGACATCCATGTGCCATGCACACATCCCCAACAAAAATTCTCCCACCAACACTAAAAACAAGCACCAAGTGGTTGGAGTACAGATGGATTATGTGGAATTACGTGGTCAAGTTTGATTTTTCTAAGGTGAAGGATGTAAAAGGGGAATTTACAACGGGGTGAAAATTCACTCCTATCCATAAAAATAAGGTAAATCTTATCAATGTGATGTTGATGAGTTGTGACATAGACAAGATGTCATTGACACAATTTTCTAGGATCAAGTGAATAAAATTGTGAAAGATGAGAGTCATTTCCCATTGGTAAGTTTCTCTAACATTCTTTAATCCAAACGACATGACTACATAACAAAAGTTACTCCAAGGGGTAGTAAAGGGCATCTTATACTAATCTTCTAAGTTAATACAAATATGATTATAGCTTGAGAAGCCATCCATAAAAGATGATAAGGAATGGCCTACAATCAAGTCCATAATCATATCAATATTAGGCAATGAAGAATCATCCTTAAGAGAAGCCTTATTGAGATCAAGGAAATTAACACAAATATGAATATGGCCATTAGGCTTACTAACGATGAGTTTATTCGATATCCAATGTGAATAGTCAATAGGAGAGATAAAACTAGCTTTAGAACCTTTTTTTCTTAGTCTTGACTAATAAAGAAACCTTGGGATTCATCTTATAGATATTTTATTTAACAATCTTAGCATCAAGAAATAGGATGATATTATGGACCACTAGAGATTCATCAATATCGAGCATGTCCTCATATGACCCAGCGAAGATATTAGGATGAGAATGTAGCAACTTAGCATGTTGTTTAGATTATTTTGAAGACATTTTCCAATCTTAATCACTATCTTAGAATATTTAGGATCCATGAGAACATCAAAATTATCCCCTTTAAGGAGAGTACTATGGTCTTCAAGATGAGGTATAGGAGTACTATCATCCATATTATATAAACGAGCCTTCTCATTAACACTCATAACTGATTCTCAAAAATATATGTGTTTATTCAGGGAATATGGGAATCATCACTTATGGTGATCATAAGAAGGTAGGCTAGAGTAGGCACCTAAGATGTCTTCTAGAACTTAATTTGAAGAGAAAACATCTAGAGGCCAAACTTCCTTAGATTTTTCTTTACTTTCTATATATTCCAAATGAATCAATTTAAGAGAAGGAGATTTGGTGGAGATCATGTTTGTGTTTGATCATGGTTTAACCTTAGACTTCATGGAGTGGTTTCCAAGTCTAATATTAAAGTTATGTAGATGACCCTTTACCTCCATAACCAAATTTAGAAAAGATATTAAAACCTAGACCATAACATGATTGCAATTCCTAAAAGGAAGGGGGATTATTGTAAAGAATGCAATCCATGCTATAAGTATCACACTTCTTTATAGGAAAACAATCATCCTTCTTAGCAAAAGTACAACCACCATCCTATTTAATGAAAATGTGATCATCCCTTTTAGCAGAAGGATAATCATATTTCTTGGCAGAGGTTAATGAGATCTAGTTTGTAACTCCATGATGTAGGATTTGATAAAGTTCAAGGATCTCTAATCATCACCAAAGCATTCATTTTATTCAGAAGAAGAAGTCGAAGGGGTAGACTTAGGACTCTCTACTTTGGGATGATCTTAGGGACATCCATCTCAAGAGTAGCCTTTGTAACAGGAACTTGTGGAGTAGATTTCAATGCACTAGAAGATAACAAAGGGATAAAGGGTTTTAAGAGTAGGAGCAACTAAGGCTTGACCAAAAATTTTCATTTCAAATAAGTATATATCATCAAGGTTAGCCTTGATTATGATCACCTCATTATTAGCAACAAATTTCATAGAACAATGCAAGATAGAAGTGACTTCTCCCAAAGCATGAACCTATGCTCTTCCCAGAAGTATATTATAAGGTAATGGTCCTGGCATGACATATATTAGGGTGGGTACAGTAATGGGTCACAACCTTAGAGGTAAGATTACCATACCTAAGGCTTGTCAGTTGGCATTATGGAATCCATGAGTGTACAAAGAAGTAGCAAGGAAAGTTGAATCAATTTTTATTTTAGGTAACAAGTTGATGCTACATACATTGAGAGCTAAATTGGTATCAACAAGAGCATGCCTAATGCTAATATTATTAATGTAAACTACTATCATTAAAGGATCTACTTTTTTTATACTTTCAAAGGAAGGCGTTCATGTGGATAGAATGCCATATTCAATGAATACGCATGAATGTGATCTATCAATTCATTAACATCTATCAACCTAGTAGAAAAAGGCAAGAGGATCTTTTGTAAGGCTTCTTAAATCATACCTTGATAAATCAGAGAAGTCTAAAGAAAATCCTAAAGTGAGATCTTAGTAAGAGTAATGCAAAATCACTCGACAAGACCATACTCACTCAGTGTATTAGTTATAGGTTTAGGTGCTTGAGAAAGGCTTGGTTGAGAAAGTGGTAAAGAAGCAGGTTGATTAAGATTTTTTTGGTTCCTTCTAAGATTATAAGTATGGGCTAGCTCTCTATAAGATGGAGCCTTAGATTGTATAAATCTCGTGTAAAGGTTTGGCATGTCACTTGTGATAGGGAACCCATGAATAGAATTAATTTTTTTAGGAGATGGACTAGATGAAGTCATGTAAATGATCAATCTCTTTGGCCTTTAAGGGGGAGTAGTGACTATTTGTGAAGAAGAAGATTTTGATGAAAAAAAAATTGATTATCAAACTTTTTAGTAGAAGGGGATTCCTATAAGAAATCATCTAGGGCATCATCCAACATATCAAAATATTGTTTAGAAAAAGAATTATAAAAATTTTAAAATTTTTAAGAAAAATATTTGGCATGATTTCATTTCACATCAGGTTCACCAAAATGTAAAGGAGGGGATTCACTACCCTTAAGATGATGGGGTCTCAAGGAGCAAATAGCCCTCGGTTACCTTAGGGATCAAAGCTCAATTAATGAGATGAATAATAGAAAGTATTTGCACAACTTAATCAAATATATGCTAAAATATTAGCGACAAGAATGATGAAGTCACTAAATAATAGGAAATGATACCAAAATTAAAATTTCTAGTCTACAAAAACAAAAAGTACATAACTCAGATTTTTCCCTAAAGAGGACTAAGCCTCAACCACAGATGATAGCACATCGCAAGGAAATTTGTGCCTTGTGTTGTCATCTCTGGTAAAAAAAAAAGAAGCCTTAAATCTGCAATGTCTAGCTTATCCAATCCATACATCTACACACAAAATAGAGGGAAAAATATTGGAGGTTATTTTGGGGCTTGCCTCAGTTTGACCTCTATTTTGGTGTTTCCACCTTCCCAGATAGCCAGATAGATAGAGATAGAAAAAATTCATGAAATGTAAAAGCATGTGATAGAAACAAACCTCGCAAAGGAGGAGAACCCCTCTCATGATTGTAAAGATGTGCAATAGAAACAATCACCACAAGGAGGAAAACCCTTATTATGAATAAATTAGACTAGATCAAATAGATGTATTAAATAAACAAGACAAGAAGATAAGAGAGCATTACCAATATCATGTGGCTCCCCCATTGGCTTGATATGTGTGATAAGCTTGTGTGCAAGAGAGCCTTGACTATTACTTGAGAGAATCTAGTATATCTTTGCTATAGAGAGTAAGATTGAATAAAGAAGGAGTAGAGTATGAGAAAGAGAAAGATCGAAAGAGAGAACATAAGAATGAATGAGAATGAGAGGGAAAAATAGATTTTTGTGAGATTGCATGGGTGGGAGGAGTTTGTATATTCATGTTTCTACCACAATGACTTGTGCCATAGGCAAAGGACAAAAAAATATTATTTTAATCTCAGAAAGTTTGGGGACGCTAGCATGTTACAGAGACATT
This sequence comes from Sequoia sempervirens, assembly GCA_007258455.2. Taxonomy (NCBI): domain Eukaryota; kingdom Viridiplantae; phylum Streptophyta; class Pinopsida; order Cupressales; family Cupressaceae; genus Sequoia; species Sequoia sempervirens. The sequence goes on along the minus strand of VDFB02049217.1, from coordinate 115,074,492 downwards.
CATGCATGGTGCAAGTTTCTTACTCAAAAAATTTCAATAATGAGGTATCCAAGGTGTTAGTGCTTCATCATGTTGTCACCTATGAATTTAGAATCATGAAATTCTGACTTATAGGTTTGTCATAAAAATGGCAGATTAGATGCACAAGTGTGAAATTGCTATGGGGTGTAATTTTATGACACTACAAATATATGTTTTAAAATTTAACTAAATTTAAGATCAATGAACACTAATTGATGTTATAATATGAATGTAAACATTATTTTCCAAGTCTAACCCTAGTTTACAAATATAGTGTGTAAGTCCTTTTGTAAAAATAGTTTTACAATGAACCTTGAGAAAAACCTTGCTCAATCAAGAATTGACTATCGAAGCCTTCAAATGATTGAATTATGTTCCATTTTTTATTTTATTTCAAGAGAGATAAATTTATTTGTGAATTTTATTTGAATTATATGTGAATACAAAACACATCAACACATGGCAATGGTGGTGCCCTTCCCCACTTGGGGGTTTTAAAACAATATTTATTATTGTTTTAAAAAAACCTTGATTTTACTTATTTGTAATTATTTCATCTAGTAAAATTATAATTTGAGATATTTTTAAGCAATATATGTTATTTATAAATACATCTTGCAATTTGCATAATAAGTATCTATATTATAAATGAGATTTGTATATATTTGATAAGTTATATAATTAGCAATTTTTTGACATTCAATCACTCCAAATGAAAAATTATAATAAGATATTTTAAGCAATGTATATTATTTATAAATACATCTTGTAATTTATATAATAAGTATGATCTATATTATAAATGAGATTTGTAATTTTTGATAAATTATATAATTACCAATTTTTTGTCATTTAATCACTCCAAATGAAATATTTAATAGATATCTTTGTTGAATTTGTATTTTGATTTATCTTGTGTAACTACATTACCTATGTAATTTTAAACATTCTTCTTTCCTTCAAGTTATATTACAATCAATCAAGAGATTAACAGTAGTTTCAAAAATAGGTTGTTGATGATTTTTTTTTCAAACCATCCAAAAATAAAAATAAATATTATTTATGCCACACCAAAACAAATATTGATTCAAAATCCTTTCATTACATGTTAAGAAAATTAATAGAAGAATTAGATAAATTCAATTATTTTTTAAGAAGTACTCCTAAATATTTTATTTTTCCTACATATGATGATAGAAATATTAATTGACATTTTTGAATTCTATAAATATTTAATTAGGGGAGAGGACCCAGTAGTTGAGCATGTTTCAATAGTTGTAATAGTAGTTGTTTATCAAATGCCCAATATTTTTATCAATATTGGACCAATAGTTGTGACTTTAAAGTTGTTAGTGTTGATGATGACTACCCATAATTAAACAAAATGTATTCCTTTGATCTAAAAAGCAACCAATCATGTGATTCCACATTAGCACTCAATAAAACATGTTGTGAATGCACAAGTATTGGTCTCACTTTTTTTTTGGGTCTTTTTGGACATCTTGACAAAAAGCATGCTGATGTGGCATCATATTTGATGATGTGGCCTTGAAACCTTAGTTATAAGGAGGGAACTTGCCAAGTAAGTTGCTGTAAAAAATTGGAAGTGATTTGAAATTTCCACGTAGGATAATTAGAACCGCGAAGTTAGGGTGCACAACTACTGGGTCCTCTCCCCTAGTGATGGTAAAAAGATTTGTGAATAAGGAAATTGAAGCTATTTTGATAATATTCTCCTTCACTAGTAAGTTCTATTAATAGAAATGTAGTCAAATTTTAATACATTCATTGTATCCTATTAAATTTGAGTTACATTTGCTTCATAATACGTAAACATGTGTGGTGAAAATAACTTTATATTTTTTGTTTATAAATTATCTGGAGATAATATTACTAAATAGGTATTTAAAAAAAATATTATTAGATAAATTGTCTTAAAATGTAGGAAAGAGGTAAAGATTAAGACAAAATGTAAGAAAGGTAAATAAATTTACATTATAATATATTTGGATGAAAAATATAAAGTACTACATACATAACACATAAATATAATACTATATAGATAAATGTAAAAATATGAAAGAGACAAATAAATTTATATCAGGGTTGGGGCCCTAGCTCGATTGGCTAAATCTTTCCTGTTGCAGGAGGTTGGCTAGTCTCCCCCACCCCTGTGGTATCGGAGGGCGTGTTGCGCCAACACCACCTGTCACGTTAAAAAGTTTACCAGACACACAAAAAAATAAAAAATTATATCATAAAAAATAAAATGATATATATAAATTATTTTGTAAAGTTATTGTTCAATTATCTTTAGTAAAGTTATTATACTATTTTTATTGAAAAAAAATGATTGTTACATATGCTATTAATATAATTATCTTAAATCTTTATAAAAGAATTTTCTTGAGACACTTATTTTTTAATTAATTTTTTTATAAATAAATAAATAATTTTTTAAAAAAAATCTCATATCTCTTACATAAATTTATCATATTAATATACCTCCTTAGTGTACAAGCATTAGTAAATAAATATTATAACAAAAGTCGTTTTTCCTAATTTTAATATAAATGTGCATGCTAACATGGTCTCGTTGGCTGTTATGCTAAAATAATATTTGCCTCGCTGTCCAAAGCGTGTCCAAAGTTCTATTGTCGAAATTATAATAATACTTAAAAAACTGATTGCAGTCTCATTGACTGTTATGCCAAAATAATATTTGCTTCGCTGTCCAAAGCGTGTCCAAAATTCTATTGTCGAAATTATAATGATACTTAAAAGAGAACTGATTGCAGTCTCGTTGACTGTTATGCCAAAATAATATTCTCCTCACTGTCCAAAGCGTGTCCAAAATTCTATTGTTGAAATTATAATGATACTTCAAAGAGAACTGATTGCAACCTCACCGTCCAAAATGGAATATGGAGTCATTGAATGAGGAATGTCGATGAAATATTTAGAAAAATCTTGGTTTAGGGTCTATTTGTTAGGCACTATTTATCGAACTCTTTATGGAAATTTTAGACTCTTCCATCTAATCCTTTCTTCTTTCTCATCACACATGACAAGTTATGCACATATTTTTATTTTTATTTTTATTTTTTTGCAAATAACGGTTAAGATATCTTAGTGATGAGAATTGGTCACTTTTATTAGCTATGCATCTCAAAAAAATTAATGGAATATAGGTGAAATTAAGGTGGTAGTTTAGATTAATGTTTCAATATTTTTTATATAATTAATTAATATTGATGGACATTAAAATTGCAAGTACTATTAATTTGTAGATATTTATGGTATCCATTTTTTCTAAAGGTTACTTTTTTTGTTAGTATGATCTCATAACAAGTCATGGTGAATTTGTATACATCTATTTTATGAGAATATTCTTTTCAAATCTCAAACTCTATGTTGAAACCCTATTAAGGTACTAGAAGGTTTCTCACCTCCTCCAATAACAAGTTCTCCTCATGGCTTCTTTGGAGTAGAAACTATAGAGCCTCAAACTAACTTCTTCAAAATCACATAACTTAACTTGCACATAGTCATGTGATCTAAATTTTGGTACTTTTGAAGGTTGTGTGGACATATTAGAGCCTTCAAGATCCATGTGCATGATTCTTTGGTTGTGAATGTACTCCATTTCCCTCAAGATTTGGAACATTATGTCCATTGTAATGGATAGATGCAAAGGGGGCCACTCTCCTTTCATTCAATCTTCTACTATTCTATCCAAGTTGGATTTAGAGAATTCCATGACAAGGTATCATGGATTTTCTAAAAAACCACACATCTATAAGTTAAACAATAAAGGGATTTTTAACTTTGCAAGATGACAATTTTCACTTGCAATAAAGAGTTGATATCCCCACAAAACATAAGGATCTCTTTAATAACAACCTTCACTCTTAATTCATTAACTAAGTGAGTGTAAGATCATGATAAGCCAAACAATGGCAAAAAATTAAAAAAATTGTAAAACTCTTTTTAAGCTCAAAATTTCATTTTTCTAACCTAGTAAATCGAAGAGAAATAGATATTTATCTTGTTTTCAAATTCTCCCTCATCCCATCCTCCCTCCCCCATCACACTCCTCAAAATTGATTTGGATTGCTTGAGAATTTAACATATATCCATCTTCAAAATGGATGTTTGCTTTCTAAAACTGAATATTCGTTTTATTTTCAAATTATTCCTTGTTTGCCTAGGCTACCACCAAAAAAATTACCTTGGGATTGCATGGTAATTAAGATTGGGAATCTCAAACTTGCATTTTGCATATAGATCATGAGTTGGAGAATCTATATATATTTCCTTTGACTCTACCCTCTATACTAAGAAGAAAATATAGATCTAAATTTGATAAAAGGAAACAAGTATATCCAAGAAACTCTCAATCTTATAAAATCTAACATGTTTCACTATGATTTTAATAGTTAATTATTATTAATTTTCTATAAAAAAAAAAAGAATCTTTGCCAAATATTCATATTAAAAACATTCATAACTTTTAAACTATATTTATCTTTTTTAAATTAAAATGGTGTTTCAGATTATAGACTTCATTAACTAGATGTTACGATTTTATAATTTTACCAATTATATTGATTGGAATTTTTATTTTATTAAATTCTAGAAAAGTTGTAGAAAATAATTATTTGTTAAATTGGTGGTTGTTGTTGCACCAAAAGATCAACCTGTTAATGCCTAATACAACCACCAAATTTATACAAGATCTACAAGAGGTAGTTAATCCATGTCACGAGCCCAAGCGTCGTGTTGCACAAAGAGACCAAGGGACACACCATCTTGCAACAATCCCCCCAAGCGCAAGCGAGGGGTTCAAACCTGTGACCTCAACTTTGATACCAATTGTTACATTGGTGGTTGTCATTGCACCAAAAGATCAACCTATTAATTCCCGATACAACTGCCATATTTATACAAAATCCATAAGAGGTGGTTAAGCCATGTCATGAACCCAAGCGTTGTGCTGCATAGAGGAGATCAAGGGACACACCATCTTGCAACATTATTTACTTACAAAATACTATTGGAATGAAATTTGCATGACGATTATGTTGGAATTACAAAAGAGAGAAGAGAGCAAGGGCTTGAATTTTACAGTTGTAAGTCTATATTTAATTTTTTTTATCATAAAATATGTCGAATATTCAATACAATCAATGTATTTTAGAAATTGAAAAAATAAAATTATTATTAAAAATTGAATGTGTTATACATTAGATTTCTATTGTTTTAAAATTTCTCTTCTAAATCTTTATATTTTAAAATAATTCATATAAAATCTTGATTTTTGGCTTATAACAATTTTAATATAAACAAGGCTTTTCCCATGTTTTGAACACTTCAAACAATTGAATTTCTACTTGTAACATTTTTATATATTTTTAATTTTTTTTATACAAGGGGTAAATGCTTTTGACTGGAGCTATGAACCGGAATACAACCATTCAACAATACCACCACAACGGGGTTTGAACCTCGGTGGCAAGAACAACAATGTCACCTATAAACCATCACACCATGCCAATACCGACAATATATTTTTAATTAAGCTATAAAATATTTTGCATATTTTTTATTAATCTTCTTTACAAGTTGTCTTTGGTTGGTGACTTAAATTGAACATTATGTAGAACTACAAGTTGTAGACAAGCAAGGACTTAGTAGTAATCACTTATCTCTTAGTAGTGATTTTTTTCATACAACCTTGCAAATATATAATTGTTTAACAATTTTAATATAAACAATATTTTCCCATGTTTTGATCACTTCAAACAATTGAATTTCTACTTGTAACATTTTTATATATTTTTAATTAAGCTATAAAATATTTTGCATATTTTCTATTAATCTTCTTTACAAGCTGTCTTTGGTTGGTGATTTAAACTACACATTATCTAGAACTACAAGTTGTAGACAAGCAAGGACTTAGTAGTAATCAATTATCTCTTAGTAGCGAGTCTTTTTTTTTTCTATTAAAAATAGTTTACAAAATTGATCAATTGATCGGACAATCAAAATTACAGCCTTATGAGATATACATGGTTCTTTTCCATGTTATACATAGTTCTTTTATGTGTTGTTCTCAGCTCATTTACATGTTATACATGTTGTGCATATTTCCTTTACATAGCTTTTTACAATCACATAACTTTAGGGAGGAAACAATACTACATTAACCTTTTAAACATATTTCATATTTTCTATTTTTTCATTGCTTGTGCTGCAACTTTAGGATCTTCTTTTAAGATGTATTTTAAACTAGGATTGCAAAAAAGCCACTAATTTGCTTGGATCAGATCCTCATTCTTGATCTCCACCTTGCGATTCTTCATCAACTTTTGAAGCTTTTCTTTGGAGACCTCCAGCAAAGTAGAAACTTACACATACATATTATGCTTTGTGAGTCTTCTATTAGACTCAGTAAGTGCCCTTCTAGTGCCTTGAAATTTTTCAACATTTCTAGATTTCCAAAGATGCCACAAAATTTCAGTAGTAAGAATCAACCAAAACATATTAGGAACCTTTCCTAACTTATCCATTTTCCCCACTATAATATCTTTTACCTTTTTTTCTTTCCTATCGCCCCACCCAAACAAATCAATTTGAAATAGCTTCCAAACTTCCTTAGCATAAAAATAGTCAAAGAATAAATGAAAAATAGATTCAAATTTTTTGCAAACTTCACAAATAAAAGAATTGCTTTTGGGATCAAGACTTGGCAGTTTTTGTAACAACAACATCCACCCGAATCTTGCTTTTTTGGGCTCAAGAACACTACCCCAGATATTGGTGAAGATCCTTTCCCACTATTGCGGATTTAAGTTTAGATTCTAGTTTTTATTCAGCTGCTCTGTTAGGTTAGGGGAGCTATCAATAGCTTTATAAATTTCTTTAGTTTTCAGCTTGGTTAAGTCCTTATCTTTTAGCCACATTAAATCTTGACTATTATTCACCACTTCAGGAGTTATGAGATTTAAGTTATGATTATTTATTCTTTCATATGTTCTTTTTTAGGTTTGGGGGAGATTGAATTTATGTTTTAAGGTCTCCCAACTGACCAACCCACCATTCTCAAAGATGTTGCTGACTAGTGAGACACCTTTTCTATTCCACTCTTTTGTTGAGCAACCCTGTAAAAGAGTCAAAGGCTTATTATTATGATAAATATTCCACCAAATGGATCTATTAAGAATTTTTTTATTTAGTTCACTATTAATAGGAAATCTAGAAAGAAAGTTCTCTTTACAAAGCTCCCAGGCTTTCCACAAGCTCCTGAAGACACTAGACTCTGTCGGTGAGACCGAAAAATTTCTAAACAAGAGGTCTATGATGGGAAGATTCTTCCATGCTTTTGATCTACTGGGCACCCTGCTAGAGATATTGTTCCTTATCAGCACCTTCCAAGGTTCATCCCCCACTAGACTTTTGTAAATCCATTTGGCAGCAAGGGAAGTCCCCTGCCTCTTAAGATCTTTCAAACCCAACCCACCTTTTTGTTTGTCTAGGAAGCACCATTCCCAATAGATTGAATGTATTTTCTTGCATCCTTTTCCATCTGACTAGAGGAACTGCCTTATGCACTTCTAAATCTCATTAACTTGGTACCCACTAAATAGCTAGACCAAGGCATAATATATATTATAAGAAGAAAGAATTTTCTGGAAAACCTGAGCCCTCCCTGCTAATGATAAGTAGTGCTTGTTCCAAGCCTCCATATTTTTGAAAAATTTACATTTCAGCCACTCCCACATGTCTTTTAAATTAGGGCAAGTAGAGAAAATAGTATCCCAAGATACCTAACAATAGTAGTGGGCCCCCCATTGGAATTCATGCTCTTCTAGCCAAGCTGGTTGGTGTGTTTCCCAACTTTACAATGTGGTTTTTTCCTTAGATATTCTTGCACCTGCTACTCTAGCATACAAATCCATCTTCCTTAGGAGGTTTTCAAACTTTTCCTTATCTAGTTTCACAAACAATGTTGTGTCATCAACAAATTGATTATTTATTAATTCATCCTTGTTTGGGAGGGAGATGGCCTATACCCTTGGGCTCAAGGTGGAGTCCCTTAGAAAATAGTGAAAGGCATCTGTAACAATGAAAAATAAGGAGGGAGCAAGGGGACGCCCTTGTCTTATGGATCATTAAAGGGTAATCTCTTTCGTTAGGTCCCCATTGACCTCAATTCTTGTTGAGGCATCTTTTAGGAGGGTTCTAACCATTTGACACAGTTCACTTGGAAAGCCAAACACATCCAACACCATCATAATGAAGGGCCATTCCACCCTATCATAAGCCTTCTCGAAGTCTAGTAGGAGCATGCCAATGTTTTGATTAGATTCCCTGGCCCACTCCATTGCTTCCCAGCTAGTTAGCAGGTTCTCTAAAATGTATCTCCCTTTTGTAAACCTTGTTTGGGTATTGTTAATGATTTTTGGAAGAACTAAAGATAACCTTTGGGAGATGGCCTAAGCCAAATTTTATATAAAACATTTAACAAAGTGATTGGCCTCAAATTTTTTACCAAGGTCTTATCTCCCTCCTTGGGGATGAGCCTTATGATGCCTTGATTGATTTTTTTCCCTAGAGATCCAGCTTCAAGGGCTTCATTGTAAACTTGTAATAGGTCTTCACAAACCCACTCAACACTCACCTTGTAAAATTCAACAGGTAGCCCATTTAACTCAGGTGCCTTATCATTAGAGATTGAGAGTATTTTTTTTATTGATCTCTTCTTTTGATAGTGGCTTACACAACATATCAGCCATTTCTTTGGTAACTTTCCGCAGGATTAACCTCCTACACATTTCCCTAGTTTCATTGCAAGGTGTGCTATTGCATTCTGAATTGAAGAGGATTTTGAAGAACTGGAAAAAATTCACTTTGATGCCCTCCAGGTCCTTAGTCATCCCCTCTTCATCCCAGACTGCACTAACCTTCTCCTTGATTTCCTTATCTTTCAATACTTTGAAGAAAAATTTAGAACTTTTATCCCCATGGGTTGCCCAATTCAGTCTTGCTCTCTTCTTTAGACCTTGGTCCCTATAGTCTTGGATTTTTCTTAGCCCCCCTCTGATGCTTATACGATCTTCATTTATCTCCACATTTTGGGGATCATTTTGGATTAGCCCTTCCACATGAAAGATATTTTCTTGTAGCAGGCTTTTTGCCAACCTCTTGTCCTTTTCCTTCTTAATACCAATGGTTTGAAATATCTTTTGCCAACTTTTCAAATTTATGTTCCATCTTTCAATGGTGGGCTTTCCTTTAAGGAGTCCCTTGTTAATTTCTCTTAGGGTGAAGATTTCACTATTACAATCCTCATCCCTGAGAAGGTTGGTATTGAGAATGAATGTTTTTTCTCTCTTGGGAGGGGAATTGATTTTACCCCCTACAACCACCCTTGCTATGATGGGGTGATGATCAGAAAGAGTCTAGGGGTTAACCTTAATTCTTGAGCTAGAGCCTTCCACCACGTCAAAGGAGAACATGTTCTTATTAGCATAGAACCTACCCAACCTACAATAAATTCTTTTGCTACCACTTTGAAAGTTGCACCAAGTGAACCAAATTTCTTTGTTATATTTTTTTGTTCCTTCAAGAGGGTCAATTAACTTTAGCTTGTTTTTCATCTTACACCAAAAGAACTTCTCATTTCCTTTCCATCCCATATCATCTCCCCCCACCTTTTCCTCTTGATTCTCCACCATGTTAAAGTCTCCTCCCAACATCCAAGGGATGTCAGGGAGTCTTCTAAGCCAATTTCACAACTCACATATTTTCCTATATTCATTCACGGCATAAATGGAGTAGACCCCAAATTTTACATTCTCAATTTCCAAATAGATCCTGACTTCCCTTTTACAAGGTGAGCTACCTTGTTCTTTCACCCTGCTCTTCCATTTGTTGGCTAGAAAAATAGCAGAGCCACCTTTTCATTTCTCATGATTGGTAGTAAATGAAATTGAATCCCTCCAAATGAATTTGAAGTTAGAATCTAGGTTAAAGCTAGTTACCTTAATTTCCTACAACATTACTATGTCCTTGCTTTTGATTTGATTAATAAATCTTCTTACACAATACTTTCTATCAAGGGATTCTAGTCCCCTCACATTCCATGAGACACAGTTAAGATTCATCAACATCCATGTCTTGTGTCTCATCTTCTAAGCTCCTGAAACCCTCAAAACACTTAGGGAACTCACTTCTTTTTTCTTTTTTCTCCTTTTTTTGTATGGGATCATGCCTTATTTCTGTTTCTTTTTCCTCCCTTTTTTTTTCAGTCCAAGCCACACTTTTACAAATGACTTTTTTCCTCCTCCTAAATCCTGCTCAAAGCCAACCTTAGAATCTTGGTGTGCGAACCCCAGCCTTGGTACCTGCAAAACAACATAAATAAATGAGTTAAACAAGGAATTGCAAGTTAAAACAAGGATTCCCCATGAAATCCATTTACAACATTCAAACTAGGAAGAAAATAGTGAAGAACACAATGGAAATGGTAAAACAAAGATTGAATCCTAATTAGATGTGCAAACTCATGATCCCATGGGGGAATTGGTGCCAATTTGATGTGAAAATTGGCCCTTTCCCAATTCCTAAGATGCAAGATTGATGTGTTGAAGATGATTGATCCACTTTTTTGGTGAAGGATGAGAGCTCCAAGCCAAAGTCTGAAAAAACCTAGCTAGGAACTCAATGATAATGGATGAAATTTGAGAGATATTTGAGCATGGTAACTTTGTATGAATTGTGGATGATCAAATGAGGATATAAGCTCTTTATTTATAGAATACCAAGATGGATGAATGTCCAAATTAGAGAAATGTGGGACTAACATTAATCCAATGGCAAGATGCCACTTGTCAATCTATGAATGGATGGAGGATGTGCAAGATTTGGGGAATGTGCCAATAAATGCATAATTTTGAATTTCAAATTTGTTGAAATGACATGTAAGAGGGAAGGGAAAATGCAATAAATGCCACTTGGCTCAAGGAAAAGGACATGTAAGATGAATTTATTGCCTTGTTGGATGTACATGTTGACTTGGAATTTTTGAATTCAAATTGAGAGAATATTCCAAAAGATGCTTTGTGAGGAAAATAGAGATTTAATAAATGAATTAAATCTATTTTCATGTGCAACTTGAATTATCTAGAGGATGGGACATGAGATGAGATTAAATTAATCAAGGGTTAATTAATTTAATGAGAGAGGTTAGATGATGTGACCTATTGACTCAAATTTATGGATTTATTTAAATCAAATAAGAGAGGAATATGACAAGAGACTAATTAAATAAGGATTTGGATTTATTTAATTAAAAGAGATGGTGTTAGATTAAATCAAATAAGGTTTTAATTTATTTAATTTAATGAACAGACTTTAGAGATTTAATCAAATAAAATTGATTATTTAATTAAATAGGGGTAATTAGATCAGGTGAATTGATTTAATTAACAAAAGAGATTAACTTAATCAGATAAAATAATTTATTCAATTAAGAGAGGAATACCGATGAATTTAATTAGATAAGGAGATTTGATTAAATGGTTAGACCGAGGGATGATTCAGGAAGAAACGGTGTTAGTAATCAGGATCAGATGCACAATGTCAATTAGTATATTTTACGTGTCTACATTTTGCCCCTTGTTGAAGCAATGCACTCGTTGCGTTGGTTCAAAGAATAAATGATTTTGATCAAAGCCAAAAAATTTTGATATTTAAAAACTTGCCCCACTACTACCTGGTGGGAGAAAACATGCCATTATAATGCCCCCTCGAGAGATTGGACGAAAATTCCAATTTTTGGGTGATCTCGCGAAAAAAGATGACAAAGTACCTGATAGGTCTGAAAGGGCTCCGGGAGGCTTAAAAAAATGTGTCTAAACACAATAAAACAATGAAAAAAAAGCCTCAATCAGAAAAAAGTAGGTTAGAGGGTCCAAAACCCTAGCAGGACAACCATTCCGGGTTAAAAAACCCTAATTTTCATGCTTAAATGGGGCCTGAGGGGTCACTTTAGAGTCATTTTCACACACCTCCGCTAGCAACCTTGAGATTTGAGCTCTGCCTTCCCGACGATATGGCGCAATGATAGCTTCCCCTACACATCACTGATCGAGTTCAGACATACCAGTGGCCACCTGGCATCGGGGCAATGGTATGTGACCCCTATCCGAGCTTCGTTTTTCTCATTTAATGCCTTATTTATTTCCTTAAAGGGGCGGTCTGCCTACATCGACGCTATATAGCACCACTTGGCAATCAAACTACGCTGTGTGGTGCTGTTTTGTGCTGTAACGGTGTAGTTTGGAGTTTAAAAAACTCCAATGCTAAGCTCGGGGCCGGCGGGTTGGTTTGAAAAATTGCACTGCAGCATCACTTATTTCATGCAAACTGTGACGCTGGATGATAAAGTGCACTGCGGCGGTGCAATTTTGCTTTTTTAGAGCCTAGCGTTGGAGTTTGAATAAAATCAAACTGCGACGCCTTCATGAGTTGCACCGCTGGGGCATTTTTTTGAACACTCGGTAGAGAATTTTGCAAATTTTTTTAACATGGTGATCTTCCTTGATGCAGGACAGGCCGAGGGAGCTCTACTCTCGGGAGCACAGGTCACGAGATCTGGCTGGCATCTTGCGAGACTTGAGTGACAGGGACCAAACCGGCTCGGGGTTGCAGGGTTGTGGCACATTGCGCACTCGGCGCTCGTGCACACTCACCTAGGGATGCTATTAGCGCTGGCCGAGAGGTGGCATAGCGAGACGTCCTCGTTTCATCTCCGCATTGGCGAGGCTATCGTCACTTTGGAGGACGTTTGGCATATTCTACGATTGTTGATTCATGGCCGATAGATGATTTTTAATATGGACGAGGGGCGAGAGGCCTACTGCAGAGTCCTCGCCACATGAGACATCATCTTCTGTGAGGGACAAATAGAGCTAGAGCGATACAGGGTCATAGCACCTCCCTACCACTGGGCAATTGCAGCTATTATCTCGGGTCTTGTTTCCCCAGACAGACGAGGGTGATACTTCAGTCCCGGTTGGGGATATTGCTGGGAGTGGATGGTCTGAGACAGGCCAGTTCATTTCGCATGGGGACTTGTACTTCTTGCCTCACTTTACAAGGACCTCCATGAGTACGTCTACATGGACGGCAGAGCGCTAGGAGCTGGGGTGACTTTACTTCATGTCTGGGGGTGGGAGCACATTTCTATGCTACGTCCATGTGTCATTCCAGTTTCGATGGGGGCAGACGATCCCCTCGTGGCACGATACAGAGGTGGTGTGTCCTTTACACACACTGGTGAGCATGGGATCCCCTACTAGAGGCGAGTCTTAGATGAGATGCTAGTTTTCACTTGGTAACCGTACCTTGGTCAACCTGGATGGGCCGATGATGCCGATCAGCTATTCTACTGCCGCCAGGACCAGTATATGCAGAGGGGAGCATACTATGATTGAGAGATACCTACTCGGGTGGGTGCAGCATCAGTTCAAAGAGTCGTAGGATTAGCCTGATGACGACTATGTAGCCGTCTTCACTCGTAGCATGACATAGGTGTCATGGGGACAGTACATTCCAGCCTTAGAGGCCATGGAGAGCTTTAGGCACTTGGTGGTCTGACTGTGGGCCTATGATCAAGGTTTAGCAGATCTAGACACCACTCAGGCCTACAGGGACTGGTTCCAACCTCCTCTTTAGTTGACTATTCTAGGTGTTGACCCAGATCTACACAGAGTTAGAGGCAGAGGGGGAGGATGAGGACGAGGACAGAGGTTTGAGATTCGACAGGATCCACCAGTTGTGCCTCCAGTCTAGCCAGGGCATGGGGATGTTCATATGCAGGATCAACAGCAGGTGCCACCAATCCCACCCCCATGGGTCGAGGATCCTCCATGGGTGCAGCTGCAGGTATAGCCAGGGGTACAGCTAGGGGTACAGCCAGATGCATGGGATACTTTGATTACACAACTATAGGCTCAGATCCAGGCCGTGACAGTTGAGAGAGATCAGGCGAGGGCTGAGAGAGAGCAGCTCAAGGCCGAGAGGGATCAGGCCATGCAGCAGAGATAGGCTGTAGAGGTACAGGTAGCCACTGAGCTAGGCCGCAAATAGCAGATAGACAGTATGACAGCCTCCTCCTCCCAGGGTATAGTGTCAGTTCGATCCTACAGGGATGCCATTCGAGAGGTAGAGTATTATCGACAGCCCTATCATGAGATCGTACCCAGAGTAGAGTGGGTCCCAAAGTATTCAGAGTGGGCCAGCCATAGACCAACAGAGGGTCATGATGACAGAGGCGAGGGCAACATTCATAGGGACCAAGCTTGATTGAGATGATATGATACCTTTTGTGCCTTATGGGCTCCTTTTTGATAGCCCGATGGGCCTTTTGTGCCGATTGACATATATGTACAGTGATATGATTTATTCTGTACTATGACAGTTGTGTTATTGATGATATATATCCGATGATGATTTTTATGCGATGTACCGTGTTCTCTTTTATGCATGGATGGTTTATTTCTATATGCTTTGCAATGATGTCTTTATGGATGCATTTATTTCTAATGATGCATGCGTTATGATTATGACTAACAGATCTATATTATGTTAACCTATGATATGCAAATGTGATGGTCTTTTTAGGATAATGCAAATGCGATGGTCCGATATGTGAAATGATATGATCCATGGTGCACATGCGAAATGATATGTAAATTGTGCTTATGAAATGCTTATGAATGGATGTATGCTTTGTATGTGATGGACTATTCCATTTATGCTTATGTGGGATGATTTATGCAATGAATGTTTAATGATGTTATTTATGAGATGATTATGGATAATGAAATATGAATGTGATGGTCATGATATGATGTAAATGAAAAATGATACTAATGCATAATGAGGTGGTTTGTATGAGATGTTTAGAATAAAAAATGTTATTATCCTTAACTTTTGAATGATGATCTAGTGTATGTGATGCCAAGTGATATGAGGATGTGTAATGAATGTAATGTGATGAGATGATGTCATGATGTTATGCAAGTATGTATGTCAATGAATTAAATGCCTATATACTTATTGTGTATGATTATGTGAAAATGATTATGAAATGTTTTTGTTTACGCGATGATTTATGTGATAGGTGGTAGTGTGAAATGATTATAAAATGCAAATGAATGTTATGCGATGATTTATATGATAGATGAAATGGTTATGAAATGCAAATGAATATTTATGCAATGATTGATATAATTCCATATGATGCAATGTAATGGGTGAAATGCAATGCCATGGATGCACCTATCTATGAAGAATGCCTATGATGAACTGTTTATATGATGATTTAAAAATGCAATGCATGTGTTTCCTATATGATATGTTAATGCAATATGCTAATGATTTGTGGATGCAGGGTCAATGACGATGATGGTGGTGATGATCAACTATTATAGTACCTTGTTAGCGTGGTTAGTAAGAAAAGAAGAAGTCATTTCAACAAGACACAAGATGATGTAAATACAAATGATAATGATGATGATGACTTGCCGAGGAATTGGGATTTTCAAAGGGCCAATTTCCTTATGTTTGATAATGCACGTGGTACGATGCATCAAGGTATAGGAAACTAGGATGGCATGGTACCTAGTGTGATGGACTTTGACTTGACAATCAGATAGGAGTATTCTTGTTCACACCTGACATATGAAAACCTTGCTAGGGTGCACTTTAGAAGTTTTAGACACCTCAAACCAAAACACGGAAAGGTAAACCTATCCATGCAATAGTCAACAATTTTCCCTAGACCTCTTCGATACATACCTAACAAAGCAAGTATTCACCAAGGTTATATTACAAGAACATCCAACAAGCATAGCAGACAAAAGATAATGATCGTTGCCCCATTCCTATTTCTCTAAATCCTCTGTTTTGGGATATCATCGAGACATCCTTGGAATGAGCGCAAATAAGATAAGTCAAAGATAAAGACCAAGTAAACAAAAAAATTGATGCTCTTCAATACCACTAACTGAAAGAGGATGTGTTTTCTAGGGATGATAACTGAAACTTATTGCCAAAAGATAATGCCCATTGTAGGAAGGATTCATCCTAGGACATGTTAGTGGATGGTAGCACGTCATTTCGTTTATCCAAAGTGTTCTTTCTGATAAATAATGCCCCTTGTAGGAAGGATTCATCCTAGGACATGATGTTATCAGATGATTGACATGGGACCAATTCAGATGATGAGTTATCAATACGAAGAGATGATCAACTTGCTTACGCACTGACTTAGACTTAAGACTTGACGTTTTGAGTTTTCACTTTTAAGCTGCTAGACTTGTTTCTAACTGATCCACCAAAGGTTGAGGATGATGAATTGTTTATTATGAGTGGTGTTTATTGTAGGTGCAAGCGAGATGAGACGGATGTATTTTTTCAAATATTTGGATGTTTTTGATGTTTTGCAATATTTTGAGGTTGTTTTTGGTGTTTTTCGAGATTTTCCAGTGTTTTTGGGATTTTCTGAGACTTTGACCAAGAGACTTAGCCTAAAGACCTATCCTAGGGGCCTCGGGGGCTGATCAACAGATTAGCCTTGCCTACGTTATACGAGACCACGTAGTTCGACTGACGACTTGACCAATTTACAGATGGAGATATACATGATGAGATGTCAGCTTATTATGACAGACTCCTAAAGGACTGACCTAAGTGTCTCGGGGGATGATCAAAGATCAACCTTGCCTACGTTCAAGCTTAGAGATGACGTAGTTCGACAAGACGACCTGTTTTTGGCTTTTTGACTGACTTTTTGACCTATTTTTGGGGTTTTGATATGTTTTGATTTTTTTTGGATTTTCTGATGTTTTGATGTTTTCAGATTTTCTAATTTTGAGGATTTTTAAGATTATACACGAATTCAATCCGATAAGAACATGCCCCCAGCGTGATGCAATAGACTACTTCGATAAAGGCAGGACAAACTGACCTTGAGGATGGGTCGAGTAGTACTAGGAGGGATCATGATACAAAAATAGGACCAAGCTATGGTGTGGATACGAGTGGATGAGTGATGGATGGAGACCTGAATGCGATGGATGATGCAAAACAAGCCGTATAGATCCTAGTGGATGGAAAGTGCTTATTTACGCAAGGTGCTTGTTTGCCAGGTTTTCACCAAGGTACTTGTCCAAAGTGCCACCGAAGTAGTTTTCACTAGAGGACGATTTTTTTCTTTATTGTTTTCAATCCTTTTTCTAATTTTTTTGGATTTTTTTGTTGTCACCAAGACACCTGTTTTCCAGGTTTTCACCAAGGTAACCATTTTTTTAGGACATTTTCTAATTTTTTGAATTTTTTAGTTCTATACCTTGAAAAATTTAGGCATAAAACTTTTTGAGATGAGAGCTATTCATGGGCTCTTGCAGAGGTTCCCCTTCGGGTGTTGATAACTGATATGCCCCTGATTTGTAACTTGTTATGATGATGAATGGTCCCAACCAATTGGGTTTGAACTTGCCTTTGCTGCTTGGGTTTGGGACATTCTTATGATTTTATTTTAATGCCAGTCTCCAACTTGGAAAGTCTTGCTTCTTATTTTCTTATTGCAGCTCCGTTTAAGTCTATTCTAATAGACTTGCAAGTAATTTAAAGCATCTATGCATCACTCATCTAGTAACTCTAGCTCATTTAGTCTTGATACCTGGTATTCTTCATCCGTGATGAGGTTTTGCAGTGATATCTTGAGGGATGGGAGCTCGATCTCAATGGGGAGTATAGCTTCTGATCCATAGACCAAGGAGAAGGGGGTGGCACCAGTGGGTGTGCGGATGCTAGTTTGATAGGCCTAGAGGGCGGGATTAAGCTACAGATGCCAGTCACGACCTGCATCATTGACTATTTTCTTAAGGATTTTTAGAATGGTTTTATTTGTAGCTTCAGCTTGGCCATTACCTTGGGGATAGTACAGAGTGGTGAAGCGATGTTGGATTTTAAATTTCTCGCATAAGTCGCAAACCTCCTAATTTTTTAATGGTGTCCCATTATCTGAGATAATGGCTTGTGGGACACTATACTGACAAATGAGGTAGTTCAGGATAAACTTTGAGATCTACTTCCCAGTTATGTACATCATGGGTATGGATTCCACCCACTTAGTAAAGTACTCTGTTGCGGTTATGATGAATTTGTGGCCGTTAGATGAGGTGGGTGTGATTTTCCCAATGAGATCGAGTCCCCACTGCGAAAAGGGCCATGGTGTGACAATAGGATGAAGCTCTTGAGTTGGAGCATGGATGAGGTCCCCATGTTGCTGACATTGTAGACACCTTCTAACATGATCATGTGCTTCTCTTTCCATTGTGGGCCAATAATACCCCATCCTCAGCAGTTTCTTAGCTATGGTCATTCCACTCAAGTGCAAACCACAGATACCGTTATGTACTTCAGTTAGAGCGGTTAACGCCTCCTCAGAATTTAGGTAGCGTAGTAGGGTTCCTTCTATGCTCCTACGGTATCTAGAGTATCTACTAGGATGACAAATTTAGATGCCTTTTTAACAAAGGTTCATTTTAGGTTTGATGGTAGGTCATCAGGTATGACTCCTATTCAAAGATAGGTGTAAATTTTTTGGTACCAAGGATCACCGGAACCAACAATTTCACACACGAATTCTGATTCTGGTACCTCAAATGCGGGAACAAGAAGCTGCTCAATCAAGAATTCATATTTTGGAACATTGTGAGGGATGTCTAATAGGGATCCAATTGTTGCCATGGCATCTGCTGCTCTATTGTTGGTTCTAGGAATCTTCTCAAATGTTATTTCTATAAAAGATTCTTTGAGAGTCTCCACCAATTTCTTGTATGGAGTGAGCTTGTCATCCTTGGTCTGATATTCATTATTGACTTGATTTATGATCAACTGAGAGTCTCTGTACACTTTGAGAGCTATGTTGTTCCATTATACTGCTATCCTGAGACCTATAGCCAAAGTTTCATATTTTGTGATGTTGTTGGTGCAAGGAAATGCCAGTTTGTATGATCTTGGTATGCAATCCCCTTGTGGAGTGAGGAAGAAGACACCAGATCCTGATCCGTGCTGTGTGTATGATCCATCGAAGTATAGTTTCTAGTGGTCAGCTACGTTGAGGTTAAAAATGGATTCATCTAGAAACTCTGAGACAAGAGGATTCTCAGAATAAATAGGTGCTTCTGCCAGTTGATCTGCAATAACTTGACCCTTGATTTCTTTCCTCTCCACATACTTAATGTCATATTCTGATAATATCATTACCCATTGTTCTATTCTTCCTGTGAGCATTTCCTTTGATAGTAGATACTTGAGGGGATCAGTTTTCGCGATGAGCTTTATCTTGTGTGCCAACATGTAATGTCTGAATTTTTGGGATGCAAACACTACTGCGAGATAGGCTTTCTCAATGAATTAATAGTTTAGCTCATGCCCAACCATTGTCCTGCTAATGTAATAGATATCCCTCTCCATTCCGTTTTCGTCATGCTGAGCTAGGAGAGCTCCAAGGGCTGCTGTTGTTGCTGACACATATAAGATCAATGGCTTCTTTGGGATGGGTGGCATTAAGACTGGCGGTGTCAGTAGATATTCCTTGATTTTGTTGAATACCTCTTCGCATTTGGTATCCCATTTGTACGCTACTCCCTTGTAGAGTAGGTGAGAGTATGGGTTCTGTTTGTTCGCCAGTTGTGCTATGAATCTTCTAATGGATTGGAGTCTGCCTTGTAGACCTCTCAGTTGCCTTAATGTTTTCGGTGCTTCTATTTCTAGGATTGCTTTCACTTTTGCTGGATCCACCTCGATACCCCTCATGGACACTATATATCCTAGAAATTTACCTAATTGTACGCCGAAGACGTACTTCTTGGGATTTAGTCTAACTTTGTATTCCTCCAGTCTGTCAAAGATAGCACTTAGGGTTGCTATGTGATCTTCTCTTTTTCTTCACTTAGCTAGAATATCATCAACATAGTCTTCGACTATTTTATGGATCATGTCATGGAATATCAATGTCATGGCCCTTTGATATGTTGCTCCTGCATCCTTTAGGCTGAATGGCATCATGTTCCAACAGTAAGTCCCCCATGGACAAGTGAAAGTTGTCTTATGTTGATCCTCTTTTTCTATCATGATTTGATTGTATCCTAAAAATCCGTCCATTAGTGATAACATCTCATGTCCCGTTGTCATGTCTACTATCATGTCGATGTTGGGAAGCAGGAAGTCATCTTTTGGACATGCCTTGTTCAAATCCCTGAAGTCTGTACAGATTCTAATGGCTTCGTCAAGCTTTGAAACAGGTACCAAGTATGAATCCTACATCTAGTAGTTTTTTTAGCTCCATAAAGACCAATAAGGCGATCTGAGGGTGCATTTTTCAAATCTTTTGTCTAACAGGCTTTGCTTATGGATATACTGCTAAGTGGTGAACCACGGTCTTTGGATAAAGTCCTGGCATGTCCACGTAACTCCATGCAAAGTTTATTTTTTTTCCCTTAGGAATGCTGTTAGGAGTTCTTGCTCTTCTGATAATAGTGATTCCGCATAAAATGTGATATGCAGGGTCTCCTCTGTTCCTAGGTTGACAGGATTGCATTTCTCTGCCAAGACTGCTGACTTTTCCTGATGTATGGCTCTTAAAGGAAGATTGAATCCCCCATCCTCAGGCACCTTAGAGAGGTTTTCACCGTTGGATGCGTTCTTTCTTTTTACTCTTTTCTTGTCAGAGAGTGCCATAGTGTGGTTTTCACTCAAGGACTTGGATATGATTCTTAATTTCTCACTTTTGCGACTGAAGGATTCAATCGTTTCCCCATAATAGGCATGTGTGTCCAACTCCATTATAAACCCTGCTTTGTGATCTCCATCTAGAATGTTTGCAATCCCATGAATTCTGAGAGTGCCTCATCATTTTTGAATGCATCAAGAATCGGTGGTCCTTGTTGGTCATAGTCGATCAGTTGGGGGTATACTAAACAGATCTCATGATTTTGATGGTCTGTTTCAAAGGAGAGGGTGCTAATCATGCTAAGGGTAGTATCCTCAAATAAGCTAGGTAGATTAGTCAAGTGATCCTCATCATCGCTACTACTAAAGACATCGGTTATATCAAATGTAAAGTTATCTATGACATGACCTATAGATATGGGTAGGCGTAATTCTATTGCGGTTGGCTGAGGAGGTTTATTAACCGCTCTAACTTGAGGACTTCGGCCTCATATGGTTATACTCAGAGGAGTACATCCAAGGCCAAGATTTTTTATTGGTCGCATCTCTGGCATGATAGGTATTATGAGCCCATTGTCGTTTTGTCCCAGTCTTTGATTTATGTCGTAGCCCATTGCGAGCATCATTTGCAGACCCTTGCTTCCATTATCCATTGATAAATCTGGTACTGGTCTTTCATCTTGATAGAGCATGTGTGATGGATCTTCCTCAATAACCTCCTAGCCAAGGTCTCCCCAGCTTGTGAATTTGGGATAGTCTTCAGGAGACGTTTGTGATGTGGAAGCTTGATTTTCTTGTGGACGTCCCCATGATCTAGGAGATTGTAGTAACTCTCTTACCACAAAAGCATTGTTAGGGAGCTTGTAGCTTCCACAACCGTCATCCTGGATGATAAGCTTGATGTCAGAGATGGTGGGGATGGGGGGAGTGGCAGGTGTCTTTGTCACAGAAGTGGATGCGAGGGTGGCAGGATCAATGTATGGTGTGGATGGGCCCTCATCATTTTTTGGTACTTGGGGGATTTTGTAATACTTTGCCTCAAGATTTTTTTAGTATGAGAAAGGTTCAGGATCTCTATGGATGGTAACTTCTTGTCCATTTTTGGTACTTGGGGGATTTTGTAATACTTTGCCTCAAGATTTTTTTAGTATGAGAAAGGTTCAGGATCTCTATGGATGGTAACTTCTTGTCCATTATGTGTAAATTTCACACATTGGTGTAAATTTGATGCTACTGCTTTCATCACATGGATCCAGGGACATCCTAAGAGGATATTATATGGCAAGTCGAGGTCCAATACCTGACAAGTGGTTTCCATGATGGTAGGCCCTATTTGAATAGGGAGTTTGATTGTGACCTGAGACACTCTTTCTTGGTCATCATATGCTCTTATCGTGATGCCCTTCCCTTTGTCGATAGAATCTTCTGATATTTTCAACTACTTGATGAGGCTGAGAGAACATATATTCAAACCCACACCTCCATCCACCAAGACCCTTTTGATTTTTCTCTTATGTACTATGGCTTCCAAGTGAAGTGCACGGTTGTGGGATGGTTGGGCAGGGAAATCTTGGTCAGAGAATGTAAGAAGATTAGGTGTAATGATATTTTCGACCATAGCTTGGAATTGCTCTGCATCAAGATCTGTGGAGATAATGGATGAGGCTAATGCTTCCTCAAGGATCTTCTTATGAGCTGATGATATTTTTAACAACTCCATGATGGAGATGTGTGATGGCGTTCTCTTGAGTTGATCTAAGACATTATAGCCATTAGGAATGGATCTGGATGCAGGGACTCTGTTTGGTTGGGATGAGCCTGCGATGGTCACTTTGCCGCCTCTTGTGGTGACTCCACAATCTTCAGCATAGGCGCCCTTGATAGTGATGACCATGCAGTTTTCATCTAGTGAGGTGACGACTGTTTCATACACATGATTTATACTTGAGTGGATGCCTTTCCCTTTATCATTGTTATTCCCTTTGTTGCCATGATTAGGCATCAGATTCGTATATATCTTACGGTCATGATTTCCTGTTGGTTGTTCCACATTTATGATTCTTTTATCAA
Organism: Sequoia sempervirens; assembly: GCA_007258455.2. Taxonomy (NCBI): domain Eukaryota; kingdom Viridiplantae; phylum Streptophyta; class Pinopsida; order Cupressales; family Cupressaceae; genus Sequoia; species Sequoia sempervirens. The sequence goes on along the minus strand of VDFB02049217.1, from coordinate 115,051,587 downwards.
TGAGATCTTGGATGATGTTTTTCAATCTCATGCAATTGTTTGTGGCATGGCCTTTGATTTTATGGAATTCGCAAAGTTGATTCTTGTTATACCAATGAGGTTTTATATCTGGTTCTTGGTAATTTTCAAAGGTGGGAACCGTGATGATTTTTTCTTTTATGAGCTTTTTCATGATGAATTCTAAGGGTTCTCCCAAAGTAGTGTACTTTCTCTTGGGATAACTCTTGTTCCTTTGGGGTGGTCCCCTTTGATCATTGAGATTATTGATTGTTGGATTTTTGTTTG
>VDFB02049217.1:115024874-115051202 GCA_007258455.2 Sequoia sempervirens | reverse complement strand
CCTCTAGAGCATGATAAAGTAGAAAAAGAGGAAATTGAAGGAGAGAAAGATAAAAATGAAGGTGAAGGGAATGGAGAAGAAGGAGATAAAGAAAAAGACAAAAAATAAGACGAAAAGGAAGAAGAAGAGAAATAAGAAGAAGAAGAAAAAGAAGAGGAAAAAGAAAAGGAAGAAGAAGAGAGAAATGGGGAATCTACTGAGAAGAATGAAGAAGATCAAAGGCAGGTTGTAGAATCTATTAAGTCCCTTGGAGAATCCTCCTCTAACGATAATTTTTTGAAAGGCTTGCTATCGAAGCATATCAGATTCTATCCAATGATTCCTTTGAAACTTCTACAACTCCCTATGCTTCAAGGTAGTGTGGACATAGACAAGATTTCTCATGTTCATAAGTTGGTAAATTAGGGGTTGAGTTGTAGGAATTTGGTAGAAGAAAAATTCTAGAAACTCACTAGAAAGGGACAAAGCTCTTTGATGATGCTCTTAAAGCATTGTGGGAGGCCACACTTGGTGCTTTAATGGATACATTTCTCACTCTAGTAGAGAATTTGAGACTATTATTGGACTCCTTTAAGGAGTATGCCTCTGGAATTAGTGAGAAGACAAAGCATGAGGTTGAGGATAATTTGCAAGAGAAAAGGCTGTTGGCACTTTATGACAAGCGTGCTCAAGCACACACCAATGTTTAAAAGAATCTGGAAGCTGTGTAGACTTGTGATTTTGAGGAAAATGCTATTTTTTATTATTTCTTAAAATGGCTAGATGTCACTTAGAATATTAAGGTTCTCATGGACTCCATTGAGTCCCAGTTGAATACTATCTCTAGTACCTATAGTGCATCTGAGGATAGAGACATAACAACTTGGAATTCCATCTCTTCTCATAGACACATTATTTATTCTATAGAAGCAGAAGGAGGATATCATTAGAATATTTGGTCAATTAGGTGACATTGTAAGAATGGAGTACTCCCTAATTGCCAATGCTTTGGAAAATACAGAGAAATTAGAGAAGATAAATTTGGCTTCTGGTACTTTGGATGATGCAGAGGAAATTCTGGTGGAATTGTAATCCTTGAAAATAATGTTGATTGCTGCTAAGAAGAGATGGGGGAATGGAAAGGTAGCTTGGCAAGGTATTCTTAAGGAGCTTAAAGGCTCGCCATCCTCCGGATAATGTTTTTCAATTTTCATATTTCTTTTTGAACTTCCCTTTGTCCTTGATGTAAAAGGGGGAGAGAATGTTGTGGAGAAAATGTTGTAAGGGAGATAGAATTTCATGAAGATAAAAGGAGTGTGTTGTACATAGGAGGTTTTTGTAAATTATTTTGGCACATGTTACCATCAATGTCAAAGGGGGAGATTGATGGAAGAATGAAGAAGAACATCTTATTATATAGCTTTTGTGTTTTCATTGATGTCATCATGTTATATGAGTTGCAACTACAAGGTTAAGTTCTAGCTTGATCCGGTATTCTAGACTGGTATCTGAATCGATATGCAGTTACTATCCTCAGGTGTTTTGGTTTGCAATCCTCTACTGATGATTATTATTTCTTTTGGTTTTGGGAATTTTTTTTTGGATATTGAAAGGTTGTATGTTCAAAATATCATGTGTCCAGGTGCTCGTATGGATAGTTGGCATTATTCTGTTGTTGTATTTTTGCTATTAGGTCTATCTTTGGCCGACCTAATGGATAGTTGGTGTTATGATGAATCAATTATATCGTGTGGATGTATGTGTGACCTATCTTAGGTCCATTACAACATGTTGTAACTCGCTACACATTTAGATTTCTTTTGTAAATTTTTTGTACATGCTTGAAGTCGATAGTTGATTTTTTGATGAATAAGGGTTGCATCTATATAGGCTAACCTAATTGATGTATGCAGATGTATCAGATATATATGTTGGATAGTTTTGAGATTGTTGTGTGTTGGTTGCAAAGTTGTGAATGTGAAGAAGTGCAATGATGATGAAGTGTGTTAAGTCAGTTTATTGAGCATCAAAGGAACTGGATCAACACTTGTTAGGTGTACTTTATTAGTTCATTTTTTGGTTGTAAGCCATTTTGTCATTATATCTTTTGTAGGTAGTGAGCCTCCCATTTTGGATAGTGAGTCTTGGTAGTGAGCCACCCTTTTGTAATATCTTATAACCATTTATACTATATTGTGAGATAACCCTCACTGTGGTTTTTCCCATTTTGGGTTTTCCACGTAAAAATTTTGGTGTTCATGTGTTTTGTGCTTTCATGTTTTGTTAATTCTCTTGCTTACCTTTACTATTATATGCATTGCATTAATTGGATGGTATTTGTTCAATAATTTTAAGAAGATACTAATTCACTCCCCCTCTAAGTATCTTGGGTATTCAAAATTTTCGTGTACCAATAATATAGGTAAGTATGAAGCATTACTAATAGAACTTTGAATGGAAATAAAGTGGAAAATCAAGGATCTTCAAGTTTGTGGTGATTCCCTGTTAGTGATCAAACAAGTCAATGATGATTATGATACCAAACACTAACTCATTTGACTGCAAAATTTGACGAAACTGTCCAACGAAATATGTATAATTTGATGTATCATCGGGTGCTTGTAAAATTTGATGTGTAATTTTCAAATTTTTGAAAGTTTATCCCCAACGTTCATCAAAATTTTGATGAATCTGGGATTCGTCGAAATGTCGGTTATCATTTTCGCCGAATTTTTGACAAACATGAAAAATAGAAAAAAATCAAATTGTGGCCGACATAAAGAAAAGTGAGTTCGCGCCTAATTTATTGTGACAGTGTTTTGCTCTACTTGAGACAGTTTGTGGAGAACTAAGGATGATTTTCTTGGAAAAAATCAGAAAAAATTCAAGAAGATATCGCTAGGTTGAGGGTAGTCATTTTCTTTTTACAGAATTCAGTTGTGAAGTCAAATTTGTAGTTCCAGGTTTGAAAATCATATTTTAAAGCAACATCTCATCATATTTCATTTTTAGAGGTTTAGGGTTTTGAGAATTTCATGTCCAAATTTTTTTGTGTGGAATCACCATAAGATTAGAACCAAGGAACAAATTCTTGTGATTGTAATTATGTGATCCATAACTCTATTGGTCATGTGGCATAGTTGTGCTATAAAAAATACAGGATGCATTCATGTGTGACCCAAGTTTAATGTGGCTATGTTGTGATAGAAATGGAGGCACTCATATAATGTAGTTAATTCAAGTTGTATAATGTAGGTGTCAATCATCATTTGGTGCATTTAGATTGTCTCAAGTTTAACAGGTTAGGATGTAATTATAGCATGATTGAAGAGTGATTACTTCTTGCTACAATAAAGAGCCTATAACTCTAGTTGATATGCAGAGTGGTTGTGTTATATCAATTATGTAGTGCATTCAAGCACAACCCATGTTTAATGGGCTATTCTAGAGAGTGATCAAGATTTTCTAAACCTTATGAATGTTACTTGACATATATTTGCATAATCTCAAATTCCTTCAGAGGCTTTTGAAGTATTAATGTATCCTATATAGGGTTTAGAATGATTTCTTTTAATTAAAAAAATAAATAAATGATGTATTTCCCTGTAATTAGATAATGGGAGGCCTCCTAAATCTTTCCCCAAAGACACTATCCTCTTTTTGGCACTCAGATTCCTTTACTCCAGCCTACTAGGGTTGCATGTGACATCTTTTATTATCTTCATGACTGTGGCTTTCAACAGATCTCATTCTTTGCTTTTAATCCTTTCACATGGTAACCTCTTGGCTCCATAATCCACCTTTCAATCTCTTTCTAAGAATGGTGTCTAAGCTAGACTACATAGTATGCATATAAAACAAGTCCTTCATACTTACATTACTTGAAACCACCACTCACAAAATTTCAAGTTTAAATGTTGCCTCCATAAGCACAATAGCATGTTTTAAAATCAAGGGTCGCTAGTGATTGACCATTAAGGTCACCACTTTCACTTTAAGACATACCAGGAATTTTGTCTTCAAACCTGCTGCATTATGCAATTCGGCAACATTGTGAATAGTTTGTTGTGTAATGACGGATTTCTTGCACATTTAATAATGCTTTTGCTAACCTCCTTTTAAGACCGGTATTGCACCCCTCACCAATCTCAAACAATTGACTCACTATCACTTGAAGATGCCCCTTCTAGCATCCTTATAAAATAAAACTATGCCCCATAGATCACCGTTTCATGGTATTGTAGTTCTTTTAAGATCCTTCAACCTGCTGGACACTACTCATAGTCCTCACAAAGGAGTTCACTATTCTCCCATGATGAGTCTCCAAACACCTTCAAACATGCAATCCACTACCTCCATTATACAAATGCTAAGAAGAAACATTGAATATGTGATTACCACTACTACTTCATTTGGATAGTCATTCCTCGATTGCATTTTCCTTGTCTAACACTTCAAAAAGCATTTGAAAAACCCTTAAGGTCAACAAGTGGGTAAGGAAACTCACTGTTAAAATCTTCACTTTACTATGCAAGGTTTGAGCTTTATTATCTTGTCACTGCTCAGCCTCTTTTTGACTGCCACATCTCAAGTGACTGTCATTCTTCTTACCATAGATTGCATTTTAAAATGTCACTAAGCTACATAGTGTGCTTGTTATTGGCTACAATCTTTAGATTTCAAGATTTTGTTATTACCTACAATAGTTCTCAATCTTTCGGTATTAAACTCACTAATCTTCTTAAGTAGTTTATATTTATAGTGTTTCTACTGGACTCCTAGGGATGAAACCTTTAACTTTCCTACCAATGCTTTTTATTTATTTTTTATTAGGGCTCTCTAATGTTGAGGGCCCTAGGGATAAGCTCGTCATAAGAAGTGACATATTGCATCTTTAACTAAAAGGATAAATCCATATTGATATTAGCAATGATGATTCCAACTTGTTGCTCCTTAAGAATGGGTCACCTGCTCTTACTAGCTCACTACCTCCATCATTGTAGAAAGTTTGTGATCAAGTTCAATATTCTTATTTTAGGAGTCTTTAATGGTTGGAAATCATAGTAAAATCAGAATTTAATAAGTTTTGGAATTAGCATTTGAAAGTGTTTTTTGGGGTCATTAACTTCAGACTATCTTCACTTTTGTAGGGGTGGTTGCATGCCAAATTTTTTTGGTGTAAAATATCGGAATTATTAGATTATGTTACTTGTCTATGAATAAAAATTATTGGAGTGTGAGTTTGATATTTTTTGAAGAACTAAATAGTCAAGCTTGGTAAAGAAAAATCATGTCAGATAATATTTGTCCAGAATAAAATAAAGAGACACTTAATAGATTGTGGGCTAGATTGAAAAGAAAGGGTGATGGGAAATGTTATTTCCCTTGCAATAATTTCAAGGGCTTAAAGACAAGACAACTTTTAATCACAACAACTAAGAAACATTGTAGGCAACATGGTCACATTGAAGGGGGGCATGATTATCGTCCATTGGTAAATTGTTCATTATATGTGTTTATATTGATTGAATTTGTAAATGTTTATATCGTTTTAACATTATATATATAATCACTTGATCATGATCATGGTTTATTTGTGTCTATCATTATTATAAAGGTGGAGCACCCTAGGGCAAATGATATGGATTATCACGACCTGGAGAATGTGGTTTTGCAAGTGGCGAACATGGAGCTGTAAATATCAAAGATGAAGTTAATGATCCTATGGAAGAAGATGATCATGCGCCAGAAAACACAGTTGAAGATGATGGTACAAATACATTGATCCATGACACATTTAGTGACAGAGCTGATCATGATGATCAAGATTACTTTGATGATGTTCATGATTTACCTATACTTTAGAAGGCATACGAGCCCCTTTATGAAGGCTCCCAAACAACTCTTCTCTCTGCTATATTGTTTCTATTGAACTTGAAGGTTATGAATGGTTTATCAAATATAACAATCTCACGGATGTTAAGGTATGTCATATATGTCATCTTTTTTCATCTATTTTAATTGTTGTTAGTTCATCACTAGTAAATAAATGATGAAATATGTACCATTAATATTCTTTATATGAACAAATTATTTTTTGTTGTAGATTGATTAGTGATTTTTTATTACTACCATCAAATATTTTACCTTGCTCATATCGAGATTTATGTGCCATTATGAAAGATATCGGAATGGAGTATCAAGAAATAGATGCATGCCCCAATGATTATATTATATATCATAAACAACAAGAATTTACAATAGAATGCCTGAAATGTCATCAGTAGATATCGAACACATCAACTAACAAAAAAGGTGTCTCGCAAGGTTCTTCGTTATATTCCCATTATTCCACAATTCCACATATGCAACGATTATTTAGGTGCGAAAGCTTAGTGCAACTTATGGATTACCATGCACAAAATAGAAGTGGAGATGACATTCTTCGAATTCCTGCAAATGGTTCTACATTTAGGGACATGGAGGAAAAATGGCCACACTTTAAAGAAGAACGTTGTAATCTCAGGCTTTCATTGGGAGCAGATGGTGTCAATCCATTTGGAGAGCTGAGATCTATTTACTCAGTGTGGCCTATTTTTGTTATCAATAATAACATTCCTCCATGGATGTCAATAAAGAGGGAGCACATAATGTTGTCAATGATTGTTCTAGGTATTTGTTTGCTACCACTTTCTTAACGTAGTAGCATCTCATTTGTCTTATTCATGCATAATGACATATTTTTCATTCAATAGTCATGTACATTAATTTATATATATTGTAGTAAAATGGTTATAATAATTATGTAATGTTTATACCATTCAACTAGGTAAGTACCAAGTTAAAGATATGAATGTATATATCGAGCTCTTATCGATGAGTTACTAAATTTATGGAATGGCATCACTATGTATGATGTCTCTCGACCAATAGGACAAAGACAATTTCAATTCCATGCAATGCTTGTATGGACAATTCATGATGCCCCAGGGCTAACACATTTTTGTGGTATGTTATAACGTTCGACTGCACTTTAACAATATTTAATTCGATGAAGTAGATATCATGAATGTTTTTAAAATAATCTATTCATTATATATAATTATAAAAATTGATATATTTAATCCAATTATATATCATCTTGCAAGTCTTCAAACAAAGGGAAATTTTAAAATGTCTAATTTAGGTCCAAAGATGAAATCTCTCATCATTCAACAAGCTTAGAAAATCAAGTGTTTGATGAGTATAGGCACTCTCCATAGAAATTACAAGTAACAAACTAACAAAACATCTTTTCACTGGGAGAGGAGACTACATCAAAAGCACTAAGAATGACACCTCGCCATGGAAGTTGGAACATAATAGAATTAATCATCAAGGTTATACATTGGATCAAATTGTTTATCTACTCATATATGATATTTTTGAATTTATATATTTTATATTGTGTTGTGTTTTACTCATGTTTGTAATTCGACAATGATTTTCGCTGTTAATTTGTTTAACTTATATGCTTCATGAAGGTCGCCAAGGCATTAATGGCCGGCTTCCACAGGGACTGAAAAGTTATCCCAGACAATTTAGTAGGTTGCCCTACTATGAGCAGCTACAAATTGTGCATTTGTTTGATACAATGCATATCAGAAAGAATATAACATAAACGTTATGGAAAATATTGGATGGAAGGTATGACAAAGAAAAAATTGTCAAAATTTGTAGTGACATTCAGGAAGCCAATCATGCAATGAAAAATGTCATTCAATTAAATAGTGATGGAGACCAAATTAATATAAGTGCCCTTCCTTGGTTATTAACAGAGCAGCAAAGAAATGCTATAAAAGAAGTCATACAAAAAATTTGATTTCCCATAGGATTTACTGCAAACATAAACAATATAATAACAAAGAAAGGTGAATTTGGGTTAGGGATGAAAATGCATGATTGGCATACCTTCATTAAGGTAATTATTCTAGTATATTATATACACTTGTATAGTGCATGTTTTCTATGTATTGTGTTTACTACTTTTAGAAAAATAATGAAAAGATCATTTTATAATTGTTGTAGTACGTTCTACCTCTATCTCTCCCAGACAACTTTGACAATAATTTCAAGCAAGTTATATATGATCTTGGAAAATACATGAGGTAAGTACCAAGATTTGTTCAATTCATTGTATACATCTTATAATTTCCATTTGTTTTACTTTTTATGTAATATATTGTATATTTTTCTTAAATCTCGTTAATATATTTGCGCCTTGAATCACTTGTAGATGGTTGTCATCTAAAGAAATCCTTAAAGAAGATATAAATTATTGGAAGAGAAAAATTCCTTGTCTAATGTGTGAAATGCAAAAGTGTCTACCTTCAATATTTTTCAATGAAAAAAAACACTACCTCATACACCAAGTTGAGGAGATTGAACTGTGTGGACCTGTACACACAAGGTCAATGTGGATGGTTGAGAGACACTTGAAATTTTTGAAGACTTTGGTTAGACAAAGAACACATCCTGAGGGTTCTATGGTGGAGGGATATATGGTATACTAGACCATGGTGTACATTAGTGAATATCTTCCTAAGTTTGTAGCAAAGATCCATGTAGATTGCATTTGAGATCCCAACTCCATTAACAAATTTGAAGGGGAGTACTTGATGGGGAAAGGTAGATTGAGGAAAGTGAGAGGTAATTATAAGATGGTCATGGAAATTAATTGGAATACATTTTACATATAGTTTCTATGTATATTGTACTTATTTAATTTTTAATCTTCAATATACATTAATTATAAATTAAGGTCGTATACTATGGTATTTAACTAATTATACATCGTTTGTGAATTTCAATTTTTTTTCACACAGTTGGTTGAGAGTGGGATGCACTAAATTTGTACGTCGCCAACAATATTTATTGGATGATGGTATGGATTGAACAATGTCAACAATTTGGTCGTGCATTAACATGGGAAGGTGGCTTCATTGGTTAAAGAAGCTCATCGTAATGGAGATTCCAATGTTACACAAAGGGAAATTGATTTAGCATATGGTTTAAGAGATAAACAAGTACGTATAAATATATTAATCACCCATATTATTTAATTATTTTCAAGTATATTGATGTATATATATGTTGAGATTATTTTCTTTGCATACATTCAGCCAAGAATAAATGTTTATCAACTGACGATATTGCAATAATTTTTACATGTTTGACATATTGCAGGTGAAACACCACAAGGCTATGTGGTGCAATGGTCGTAAATTTCAAATAAAAATGTTGGATGACATGAATAAAACTTGTGATTCTGGTATAACTGTAGTCTTTCATGTGACTAATGTTTCATCTAGAAGCGACATACATCCAGAAGTCTCAGAAAATTGATACTATGGGATTTTGGATGATATACTTGAGTGTGACTTTAAGTCCTTCAAATTAATTTTGTTCATCATCCAATGGTACAAGATACGATTGAATGAAAATGATCCTGAAAGAACTGTTATTGAACATGATAATGGATTTACCATGGTTAATACAAGGTTGATTAAGCGAGCTGGAAATGAGCCCTATGTTCTTCCAAGCCAATGTGAGCAGGTATTTTACTTAGAGGTTCCAGGTAAACTGGGTTGGTCATTTGTTGTTAGACATGATCCAAGAGGAAGGCAGGTAAAGTATAATGTGGTGGAAGAAGAAGGTACCAAAGAACTAGAAGATGATGTAGATGATGATTAGGATCAATAGTTAGTTGATGATGTCCCTGATGAAGATGTCAAAGAGGAGGAACTAGATCATGATGATATAGGAGTTAATATTCATGAAGATATTATCCGTGTGGATGATGACATTATTGAAACTGATATCGATGACAATGATGATGATATGACCAATCCTTACAATGTCGAATCTGGATCGGATGATATAGACAAAGAGTTGGATGAAGAAGAAGATCAATGACATTGAAATGTATAATTTATGTGATTATACTATCTATTTGATATTAATTTATTGATAGAATTATATTTGACTTATGTGGTTACATAATTAATTCATGATATTTTTAATTTTTATTCCATTACATAATTAATTTAATAATGTACTTTTTAATGTTTGAAAAGTCACAAAATTAAAACATTTCAATAGTGATGTTAACAACCTTGAAATTAGTGTGTTTTATGTTTCATATGATCATAAAAGATTAAAAAGTCAGTTGTAGAGGTGGTTGTTCAGTGGTTTATGTGTATGTTGGTTCTTTTTACAATGTAACCAGGTTTGTCTTCTAATCTACCTATGGAATTTCCAATTCTAATCGAAGGAAGCTCGAAGGACCTGGACCAACTGACGAGGACTTTAAAAGCCTCCTACACTTTGAGCTTTGCAAGACCCAGGAGGGTGATCCCTTAATGTGTTTACAACCTCTGCACCATTATTATAAACAACATTAACAATAGCAGATAATCTCACTTAATATCTCAACATGATAAGATAATATCAATTAGAATTGGCTGTTCATAGACAATATCAACTAACTAGAGTGTGAAATAACTGAACACAATCCATTGTATAAGATAGTCAATGATTTGCAATTTGTAGCAAGCTCTAGGAAAAGAAAAACAAATACTAAACTACACTAATAATTACAACTTAGATCAGTACCATATATCCATTGCAAGAGTCAAATTCATAAGCATCTAGAGGTTTATAACAAATTTAATACATCACATATAAGATCCCTGACAATATTGCATTACAATTTCATCAGTATGCATTCTAACTCAGGACTACTTATCAAATCCTTATACAACACATATCCGCCTATAATGCCATTCAAGAATTTTAATTAATTCATACACACCACAACAGTGAGATGGATAAAGCAACCCTTAGTTATTTCATTCAAAGTTCAGATATGCATGTACAATGGAGAGACATGAGCTCGAATTTTCATTTCAACTCAAATGCTAGTACTGTTATACAACATTAAATCTCTATGAACTCAAAACCTATTACAGAATGACTCAAAACCTAAATTGCATTTTCTTAAAACCATCGGACTTTACAATTCACTCTGCAACTTCACCTTGACTTGAAAAAAATTATCTAACTTGCTAACTCATACTTCTGGACTTGAAATCCTTCTTATAGAAAATGAAGGAGCAAACAAGCACCAGGCCAGAAAGTACACCTGTCATCAGTCAATTGGAGCACCTGGTGATATTCCAAAATTTGTTACAACAACCACCACCTTGAAAAACATTCTTGTTCATCATATCAGCTGAGGAACGTTGATGCAAAAAACCACAAGAAAACAACACCGAGAAAGCTGTCAACACAAAACTGGAACCATTGCAACTGCAACATCTGATCTTCCACTGTTAGTAGTTCACTCCTTTTACTCCTCCTCAGTCAAATATTTAGCTACCCAATTCTGGTACTCATCATCAGTCGACCAGTCAAAATTAAGTACCTCATCCACCTTGGTATTATAAGGTGTGTATTTTACCGCTACCTGATTCACATCTCTTTCAAAAGATTCCAAAAATGAGTTGGTACTAATGATTTTGTCCATACAACTCACCAACAAATCATAGTCTAATTCATCACAAATTGAATTGATTTGATCATTAATTTCCTCGCTTGATCCTGCCATTGTTGAAATGACCTGATTTTCCCCTGCTCATCAATTATATCAGGTAACAATGTGTTACCCCAATCATTGAAATTCTTCACCAGCTCCCTAATCTTCCTACTCAAGTTATCTGGTAAGGTCTGAAAACCTTGCAATGATTTTACTAACACATGAGTAGGCTTTAATGATTGGGGCTTATTATTTATATCAAACCTTCAGGCCTTATACATGATATTCAGATCATTGGCCCTAGGGATCCAATTTTCAATTATTGGTATCACGACTACCTGATCCCTATCAATATTCTTTATTGCTACTAACAACAAAGAATATAAAGAATGTATAGATAGAAATTTGTTATCAACCTTTTCATTTAAATGCCTCAAAACAATAGTAACAATTTCCTTTTCCTTTAAGGGAGATCCCTCCTCACTTTTCTTTAATGATGCCTGCAATTCATCATTTTTTGCAAGAGTTGCTTCTTTGTAGGATCAATAGAGCACTCTGTTTCTTCTTCAACTTCCTCTAAAGAAAGGGTGAGGATAGGATTCTGATTGGGAGATCTTGGTGTGGAAACAATTGGAGAAGCATGAGGCACTGACCCTACTATGGAAGGTAATGTACTGGTTCCTAGAGCACTTGATGTCTCCCCAATATGCTTATACTTAAACCTCTCCACTTTAGTTTGCAACTCAACATTTTTCTGATGCATCTTGTTGTACTCCTCAATCAAAAGGTTATATTTTTCCATTAAGCTCTTCCTTTCAACTTGCTCCCTTTCAACAGTCTTTTGGGCCAATTTGGCCACATTCATAGTCAAATTAGTGGCCTTAGTGGTTGAAGTCTCTGAAGCTCTCTTTATTATCAATCCTCCCTTGAAATTTGGATTAATATCATAAACATATAGTTTTCTCCCTTGTGGGGCCAATGCCCAAATTGCCAGAGTTTCATATTCCTCACTAAAAGTAGAGTTTTGCAATGCTACCTTGACCTCTTTTTCAGAGTCTTGAAAGGGATTCTTAGACTTCATAATATCATTAAAGGCTACTGCATCTACAATGTCCCATTCAGGCAGAATTAATACACTAGCCTGACTCACCAGTTTTCTTCCTTCTTTAGGAGTGATGTTCTTGAATTCTTCCATTAATTCAACTTTTACCTCCTCACCATTCTCTTGGTCTGACCTATTAGGCCTTAGTTCTCTTCTTTGCCTGCATTTATCTTGATACTCTTCAAACTTCATCCTCCATACCAATTGCAAGAATACAATAGTTTTTACAAATGTACTATCATCTAGAAACTCCTTTCATGCCTCCATTCTTGCATCTTGTACACTTTTATCTTTCATATTTAAATCAGATAAAACTAATTTAGCTGGTCTAGGAGGGGAAGACATACCAACTTGCATGTCTTGATCAGTAACAATAATCTCATCCATCAAATCGTCTTGTGGTTGATCAATTATTTTCCTCTTAGGGATTGGCTTGGATGGTGGTGATGAGGGATTTTCTTCCGGTGATGATTCTAAATCAATAATTTTGATTTCCCCAAACACTTTGAATTTTGGACTTGGTTGTGGAGGCACTTTCATATTCTGTTTTCCTTTTCTATCCACATCTTCTTCATCACTGCTACTATCTTTTTTTCTCCTATAAATGGGCCACCTTTCTGTAGGCTAGTATGTTGGCTGTGTTTCAATTGGTCTGGCACCTTGCTCTTGTACACCCAGACTCAATTCTAAATTTACTTTTTTTGTCCTCAATGTGCCCATAATTTCCTTGAAGTTTCCCATCAGAAAATTAATTTTCTTATGGTGGGGACTGAACTCCAACAGTGGATCATATTTCGGATCCATTTTTTACACAACATCTAGTAGCTTACCATAAGCTATCCATTTCTCCTTGTTCAACTCCTGTCTATTCAAATAAAATTCATTTCTAATCAAGTCTTTAGGGAAATTGAACTCATGCAAAAAAAAATCAGCTTTTATTCTTTGTCTGAAAAGAGCAAAGAAACCCTCAGGATCATGCTGCCGCTTTGGTCCACACCTCAAATGGTAATCATCAAGGAAATTATCAAAATGCATCCAACCTCCCTTTGAAAATACAAAATTAGACACCACTATATAATATGGGAAAAATGTTCCCTTACCCCTTCTAGTGAGGTTTTCCTCATGAATACAACCTATCTGCCACATAACTTCTGCAAATATCACTCTTGGTGGCACATTGTATGGTAGTATATGAGGGGCTCCTTGAAAACCATATACTCTCAAGATAGTGTTGACTGGGTATGGGATAATGTCACCCCAGTTATGGTAAACCTTCAATTCTGGCTTCCTCTCTTTTGGCCTGAGGAAATCATGTAATTCCTCAAGAATCCTAGGTATATTCGCCATTAATCTAGCCCTTAATCTGGAAGCAAAACAATTATCAAATTGCACATAACTAGTGCTTTCTTTATTACAAGATAAATTTGCAGCCCATATCTGTACTGGCAATCTTTCTCGATCAACTGATTACCTTAATTTCATCCTCTCAGAGAAAAATTCAACATTCTTAAACAAAAACATATGCATTAGCATAGAATACCAAAAGAATTGAGTGCCGGTATCATTTTTTTGCAGCTTTGACAACCCTTCATGCATCCTCTCAGCCAAGAAAGAAGCGAAGTCATAGGTCACAGAGAAGTTAGGGTGTTGTATTTGCACCCCCATGAACATATAAGCAATGGGAATTACCGTACCAGGACTGGAACCCAAAATCTAACATAAAAAATAGAAAGTGGCTAGGAAATGGTTTGCAAAACAATTTAATTTGAAAGGTTCCTGGTCATTGGGGCTGATATGACATTTTGAACCTCCTGCCCTAGCCAGATGAGGTGGAAACAACCTTGCTCTAAAAAGAGATTTCAGCTTTGCATAATCCTGCTTCATTTCCTCAAGGTTGATAGGAACCAAGTCTTCGCTCGGTTCACTTAAGTAAAAAATATATTGGACCTTTTCTTTGTTAATGCTCAATAGAACCTTTCCATCATTGTCCCTAATTATCTGTGTAACAGGGTCATATCTTGCAGCCACTTCCCTAAGCAGGTCTACATCATGGAATACATTTGGTACCACCAGCTTCCCCATATCATACATCCATCCATTTGAAAAAGGGTGAGGCAAATTCCTCTGTCTGTACCACAATCTGAACAATTCCAAGTCAGTGAGGGGAACCCTAGCATTGACAATGTTGGAGCAATTATACACTAACCCTTCCCCTAGGATTTTCCCTCGCATTAGGGCCAATCCCTTCCTCCTATCATTCCTTGACAAGGGAAATTGATCCAAGAAATCATCATACAAGTTTCATTTCAAATATTCAGTATGACCAAAATGTTACTTGGGTGGTGCCATCTCGGACAAACTAGGGATTCTTTACAACGTTATAATTCAGATAGCTAGGACTAACCAGAGATAGAAAATTACAAGACAAAACATTGCAATTTCTCACAACTATAATTAAACTATAACCCTAACACATTCATCAACAAGCTCATAGCACATCCAGCTAATCCTTTCCCAAATTCAAATGCAAAATGACTAGGAGGCACAAAAAATAAACTCACGGCTTTGTTTGCAGAAATCCCAAATTCTGGCTACAGAAACTCACAATTCTACCTTCAGCTCTGAAACTGTTTTGCGAAATAGTTGAATGCTTTGTGATACAAACCAAGCAAGAAAATTGATTTTATTTTTGATCAAATCACGCTAGCAAGTGTCTCATCTTCCATTAAAGTTCAATTTCACGCTACACGAATAACTCCAACCATATTTGATGCAAATTTAAATTTGAGCCGTCAATTCTTCAACTTGATCAAATCATCGATGACCACCTTCAAAACAAGCTGACACAATTGCTGACACGGAAATAAGGGGCCCACCTTACCATACACTATGAAGGAAGTCCATGTGGCGGTTGCCCACGATATCGCAATCCTAAAACTTTTGATCGCGCGATGGCGGGCAACTGTTGATCCTAAGCATCAATGATCTCGTTCCTTTAACATAGTCGCCAGCCATGTCGTTAACCTTCGAGCAGCTTTTCCAGTGAGATTATAACATATCCATCAATTTAGAACATGTGCGTCTTGAGAACACTTTAGTAATCCACCTGTTAATACATTTATTGCTGGCTAGTCTTTCCTTTACTCTTTAGGCTTCATTGGATGAGACATGTGGCGCTTTCCCATGATTTCACAATCAACACAAGCACCATCACGGGATGGCGAGGAACGACTCAGATCAAATGGCAGTTGGTCAACGATAGCACAAATTTGATCCCCTGGATAGGAAACATGGCGCCCGCCGGTGATTTCACGATCCTTCAATTCCTGATCACGTGATGGCAGGCACTGATGATATCTGCAAGAAATAGATCAATGGAAGCACTAAATCAACCCTTGCAAAATAAAACATTCATTAAAAGGAAAAGTGGGCATTACTAGGCGGACAACAAACAACAACATAAGTTGTTTTAAAAATGATGAAGCACGGGGTTATCCAAGACTTAGGGAAAAATAAAAGCCAGCGGAGGAGATAAAATTAAAACAAAGGGGCCTGGTCTAGATGAGCCGATAAGACATAAGTCATTTTAAAACCCTTCAAAAAGGTAACAGTGAAAAAGATCCCAACCCAGGCATAAAGTAAACATAAGGGTTTTACATATAGGCAAAGCTAAAACCCCAACCTTAGGAGTTTTCCAACACCATGAAAGACCAGAGACATAAGGTAGTGCAATTTTATCCCCTAGAAGGACACATGGTGCCCACCTCTGATATCGCAATCGGTAAAAATACTGTAGCTTTCAATCACGCGATGGCGGGCAACCGTTGATATCTGAAGACAATTTGATCAATGGTAGCACAAATTCAATCCCTTTTGCAAAATAAAACATTCATTAAAAAGGATGAGGGGACATCACTAGGCCAACAATAAACAATGACATAAGTTGTTTTTTAAAAGATGAAACACGGGGCCAACTGTGACTTAGGAAATAAAACCCTGTAGAGGAAATAAAGTATTAAAATCAAAGTTGGGTTTTAATTTTAATCCGGTGACGTAAGCCTAAGCTATTAACCCTAGTGGTCATGTCGCCGACGACTTAGCCAAAGCATTTCATTAAATACTAACCGTGCAATGTGTAGATTTCTCATATTTGAAGATATGGGAGAAGATCTCGATCGTACCCCGTCAACTCATAGACCTAAGGTGTCGCCCTGTTATTTGGTGTGAGGTCAGCAAAAGGAAGATGCGTGTCCTATATGGAATGTGGGGCACAATCTCTACTATTGAGCTCATAACCCATGGTTTTAGATTGACAACCAAGATCAAAAGCTAATGTAAATCTCTACTATTCCTTGCTAGCTCGCAGGAGGAAGATGAAGGTTGGTTAAAAGCTACGAGGTCAACAAGATTGCGATGCGTAGCTCCAGCCATTTAGTTTGCAAAGTGCATAGGACCTACCGACATGGTAGTTGGTTTCTGAGATGGATTAATGTTATTGGTCATGAGGAAGGTGAACGATGCTTTGTTGGATGTCAAACCGAGTTAGCCCGAGATAAACCGTTTGATCTACCAATTCTTCAGGAGATCAGCGGGCAATATTCAAAGTTGGAAAACGGCACATGGTGGTTATTTTATTGTACGACTAGTGAAGCATTAATGAATTATTCCTTGCTTGTGTAGTCATGTTGATATCAATCTGTGTGAAGATGTTGTTGTTGGCAATCATGAAGGGTGATCTGCGGATTCTCATGCAACTCAAGTTAAACGGTGACAGTACATATGCCACCAAATTGCCATGTTTGCACATGCATTTTTACTAAGCATTGATGAAGGTTGCCATTACCTCGCACAATAAATACAAGAGGAATTAACTACTAATAGTGTCATTCTTGTAGTAGTTATAGCACTTTGTGGGATGAGTCTAATCAAGTTTGAGTGCTTGTCTGACAAGAGAAAATGAGTAAGTCAGTAAGGAGTTTTGTTCGTTTGAGCTCACAAAAGCTCGGTCCTTCTATTCAAGAAGGTTCTTTGGTTGACAAGCCTAGGCTTGTGCCCACTAGATGTAGTAGAAGGTTGCAATTCCAAGATGTTGCTACTCAACTGGTAGATGATAAAGGCAAGCAGTTAGTGTGCTCTATTACTAGTGTCGGTAGGAAAATAAGGTATGGGCATGGCTCCTCTGGATGCCAACACTCACCCATTGACCTTACGAGCAACACTTTTGATGATGTAACCGAGACCGACTCCGACTACTGTCGGTATTTACCTCACTTCAATCATGGTCTGCCCTCCAATGAGGAAGTGATATATGTGGTGCCATTAGTTGTTAAAACCCCAAGCAGACGTATTGGGCAACAACTAGAAGCGGGCGTGTATACCGGGGTCTGAGTGTTGGTAAGGGCATAGTGGCGGGTAAATAAGAAGTTACTATGTGGTATGTAAAATTTTGTGTTGATGATGTTGTTGTTGTTGGTGGTGTTGGTTTTGTGTGTGTAACACATTTTGATGTCGATTGTGTGCCTTCGTGGAAATTTGGTTGCCTTGTTTTTTTGCGTGGATAGCGACAAAGGGGATTTTGATGAAAATTTGTGTTCCCTTTTCTAATGGTAGTTACAACTTTAGCTTTCCCCAGTTCATGCACTATGTTTTGAAGATTCAACATGTGGGAAGTTTTGAAATGAAAGTCATATGCAATGGAGATTTTGTTCAAATGAAAATTTGTGGTGAAATTACATTTGAGCCCGAAGTTTGTTGCTCCCTTGTCATATAAAAGGGAATTCAAGGCTTATTTTTAGGGAGAGAATTGATGAAAGCTCTAGCTAGGTTTTGAGTTGAATATATGGGTAGAAAGATAGGAATATAATAGATAGCCTATTTTGAGTTTTGGATGAATATATGCAAAATATCTTAAATTGTATGTAGATATGACTTATAAGCATGAATAAACGTATAATTCTAATATATTTTCTCTCCTTATGTGGATTTGAGTGAATTTTGAATGAAATGTTAATGTTGTTGTCATTCTTATTTTGAGAATTTGTTCAATTCATGTGTGTCTATGTTTTTGCTTTGATTGAAGAAAATCAATTAAATGCTTCAATGGAGTCATAAGTTTACAATTATTTACAAAGGATTTGATAAGTAGTAATATATCAGAGAATTGAGCTCCATAATGCAAGGTATTATATGAGTAGTCCATTCTATTAAATTCTTGGGTCATTTCTACTAATGGTAAATGGGTAACTAAATATTTAACTGACAAAGAATAAAAGAATAATATGTAAATGGGTTACTCAATCACTCCATCTATCTCTCTCCCCTTAACCCTAAACCCTAAACCTTAAACCCTCTACCCTGTACCCTTAACCCTCCCTTCCTTTATCTCTCTCTCTCTCAAGTCTCTCCCCATAGCACCACTCCTCTCTGAGGTCTCTCTCTCACTCACTCACTCACTCACTCAATCTCAAGTCTCTCCTTCCTACCCCTTCTCCCTCTCTTAGGTATTTCTCTCACTCACTCACCCCTCTACCCATAACCCTAAACCTTAACCCTTAAACCCTCTACCTCTACCCTCTACCCTCTCTCTCTCAAGTCCTCCTCCTACCCCCTCCCTCTCTTAGGTCTCTCTCTCTCACTCACTCTCTCTATCTCTCTCCCCTCTACCCTTAACCCTAAACCTTAAACCCTTAACCCTTAAACTCTAAACCCTCTACCCTCTATCTCTCTCCCAGTACTTGTATCATGACCTTGATTCAACCATTTCTCTTCCTTTGTTATGTGTAATAAATACACATAGTCTCCTCATTTTATCTTTATTAGATAATCACCTGTTACATATGTGGGTGACCTAACAACTCACTTTCCTATGTGATGTGTGACTGTCCAATAGGGTTATGGTGAGAGGGGCTGGACAACAACTTGAAATGCTTCCTCATTGTTTAAAAGATGCATAATTGAGCTTGATGCATCTATGAAGTCACTTCCTTCATAAAAAAATCATGGATCTTCTTAAGAAGATTGAAGGACATATCAACACAGTATGTTGCATCTTTTGAATCTTTCCTTTCCTGTCTTGTCTTATGTTACTAGTCTTTTATGGTATTGGGAAAATCCTAAGGTTAGGGTTTTGTCTTTGACTGAATCCCTATATCTCTCTCCCTCTATCCATAACCCTAAACCCTAAACCCTTAAACCCTCTACCCTCTACCCTCTCTCTCTCTCTCTCTCTCAAGTCTCTCTCTCCTACCCCCCCTCCCTCTCTTAGGTATTTATCTATCTCTCTCTCTCACTCCCTCTATGTGTCTCCCCACCCTTTTAAACCCTAAACCCTAAACCCTTAAGAAACCTTAAACCCTTAACCCTAAACTCTAAACCCAAACCCTATACCCTTTATCTCTCCCACTCCCTCCCTCTTTTCTCTCTCTCAAGTCTCACCCTCCTACCCCTTCTTTCCTCTCTCATCTCTTTTATCTCCTCCTCTACCCTTAACCTCTACCTTCTACCCCTCTACCTTTTAACCTCTACTTCTATCTCTCTCCCACTCCTCCCTCTCTCTCACTGAATCCCTCCTCTCTTTCTACTCCATAACCCTAAACCCTTAACCATTAAGCCCAAAACCCTTAAACCCTCTACCCTCTACCCTCTCACTCTCAACTCACTCTCTCTATCTCTCTCCCCTCTACCATTAACCATAAACCTTAAACCCTTAACCCTTAAACTCTAAACCCTTAATATTAGGAGTGTATTAAAAAATTATAAAGTACAAATTTTTGGAGTTCTATTAGGAATTGAATGATAAATGATGATGAATGGGAAAATATAAGGCACTTTAATATTTTCAACTAAAAAGTTAGAGATCAATTAGGGTTAGGTTTAGGGTTCAATTAATGTTCAATTTTGGTTAGGATTGAGGATGAGGTTGGGGTTTAATTAAGGTTATGAATTCAATAAGAGTTCAAATAGGGTCAAGGTTAAGGTTAGGGTTGGGGTTAAGGTTCAATTAGGATAAGAATTAGTGTTAGGGTTAGGATTAGAGTTGAACTATAGTTCAAAGTTAGGGTTATGGTACAATTAGGACTATTGTTCAACAAATGTTCAATTAGGGTTAATACTTAAAGGTTTCTTTTTTTAAGGTCCAATTAGGGCCTGGGTAGTTTGATTAGAGTTAGGTTTAGGGTTTAGTTAGAGTTAGGGTTAGGGCAGAATTCAATTATGCTAGTGGTCAATTACAATTAGATTTAGCAATTCAATTAGGTTAGGGTTTAACTAGGGTTAGGATTAGAATAGAATAAAGTTTTGTGTTTAATTATGATATCTAGAATTCTAGTACAATTTTAGAAAAATGAAATGATTCGGACACAAAGAAAAAAAAATAGAAAAGTTGATTTTATATAGATCTTATTTCTTAATTTATTCTAAAATTCTAATTAATAATTGTTTAATTAATATAAAATGAATATTTAATTTAATTTAATTTAATTTAATTAGATAATTAGTAAAACTAAATAGATAATAAATATTTTATGGATTTTAAAAATTGTAATTTAGTTTAATTTTATTTGTAATGTCAAATATTAAAATTTTAGATTGAAATACTTAATTGATTTTAAAATATTTATAATTAATGTTCAATTTATAAACTAATATTAAGACATTAATAAATATAACCTGCGACATAATGTATTAAAGACACATCAAAGTATTTATCATTCCTTCGGCTTCACTAGATGAGACATGTGGCGCCCGCCTGTGATATCACAATCAATAAAGAACTCAACTTTTGATCACGTGATGGCGGACAACCATGGATCTCAACAATCGATAATCATGTTTGTTCAACATAGTCGCCAACATTTTTATTAACCATTGAGCACCTCTCTACTGGGATTATAACATTTTCATTGATTTAAAACATGTGCATCTTATAACATCTTTAGTAACCCGCAACATAATGTATTAAAGACCCATCAAAGTATTTATCATTCCTAATGAGACACGTGGCGCTCGCCCGTGATATTGTGATCAATTGGTGGGGTCATCGTGGGATGGCAGGGAACGACTGAGATCACATGACGATTGATCTACAACCATGTGAACTTGTCCCTCTACAAAATAAAAAACATTTATTAGGGGAGAGCGCCTAGTACACATGGCACTCGCCCATGATATCACGATCAACTGGTGGGGTTATTGCTGGATGGTGGGGAACAGCTGAGATCACACGATGATTGATCTATGACCATGTGAACTTGTCCCTCTGGAAAATAAAAACATTTATTAGGGGAGAGAGCTCACTAGTTGTGCGGGGTGCAAAATAAAAACATTTATTAGGGGAGAGGGCACACTCAATCGTGATGATAATACCCAGTATTACCACATATTTATACTATATATTGTAAATAAACAGTCCAAATGTAAATAAAGAAAGATATTTATACAATCCAAGAAAATAAGTTAAAATGTATTTAATAAAAAATTATTTATCAATTTTTTTTTCTTTTTTAGATGAATTAAGAGTATGATTTAAAATATTTTAATTCAAATAACATAAATGATAAATTGAAGTGGGAAAACTTGAATATTATTTTAAAATTTTGAGGTTTCATATTTATATGTGTGAGATTGATCTAATATTCCGAAAATGAATGTTAAAATATCATGAAAAAAATAGGCATAGAATGAATGTAGAAGTAAAATTATATTTGCATATATTCATAAAATAAGATCTAATAAACAAAAAATATATGCAATTAAAAATAAAGGAAAAATAATTCAACCCAAATTTAGATAAGAGAGATAATTATATTATATGATAACTTTAAGGCTAGGGTTAGGGTTTGATTAGGATTAGTGTTCGCTTAGGGTTATGATTAGAGTTATGAATCTACAATTAGGGTTCAATTAGGGTTATGATTAGAGTTATGAATCTACAATTAGGGTTCAATTAATGTTCACTTAGGGTTTCTTTCTTGGGAGAAGTTTATTGAATGTTAAGTGTATTTTATAAAATTAATATGTCAAGAATTAATTTTAGATAATACTACATCTGATTTTTCATATGGTATTAAATTGTAGATTAAAATTGATAATAGATTTCCTTCCTTATTTTGCATTGTAAGCTACCATAATATATGGCCTTAAAATCCTATTCATATTTTGAACTTTTCTAAACTATACAACACGACATCGAACAAAAAAATTTGTTATGCATTTTTTCCAAGCACAAATCCTTAGAATTCTTAATGTGTTACTTAGGTTAATTCTTTATTGCAATAAATAAATACACACTAGTATATATATTATGGATTTGAGGGAAAATATTAAAATATTTATATATATAGAAAAATTTAAATGCAAGGGATTCAAGTACATACCTTTTCTTTTGTTAATGTTGATGAAGATACAAATCTTGATGAAGTGCCAAATTTGATGACATGATATAAAAACTAGAATATCTTTGCTCTATGTGGCACTTGAAGTTTTGTACAAAACTATAACTAACTCTACATCAAATTTGTGACTTTGGACCTATTTTGCATCAATAAATATGAGCTTTGACACATGCCTCCTAATCTAGCATACAATATGTACTTAAATGTTCAAAATAGTTGGGAGTAGTGTTGAGATTGGTGGATCTTTGGGAAGGTCCAATGCTTCACCTTTGTATCTCTCCTTATAGATAAAGGTAGAGATGAATATATAATGGGAGAGGAAAAGGGATAAAAATAGATAGAGATATAGAGAGAGAGATAGAGGGAGAAATAAATATATATAGAGAGATAGGAGATAGAGGGGGGATATATATATATATATATATATATATATATATATATATATATATATATATATATATAGAGAGAGAGAGAGAGAGAGAGAGAGAGAGATGGAGAGGGAGATAGAAATAGGGGAGATAGAGAGAGAGAAAGAGAGAGGGAGAGATAGATAAATGGGAAGAGAAAGACATAGATATAGAGATATATGGGAAGATAAAGGGACATATAGGTTGATATATGAAGATAGATAGGGGTATAGGGAGGGAGAAAGAGAGGGAGAGATGGGGAGAGATAGAGAGAGGGGAGGGAGAAAGGAGAGATATGTAGAGGAGGGAGAGATAGAAGATGGGGAAGAGGGAGATATATGTAGAGAGGGGGAGAGAGGGAGAGTGAGAGGGGGAGGCTAATATAGAGAGATAGATAGAGATAGGAAAAGAGATAGGGAGATAGATGCATAGGGAGATATATGTATAGAAGTATATGGATAGAAAGAGATAGATAGATGAGAGAGGGAGATTGAGTAGTATATGGATAGAAAGAGATAGAGAGATGAGTGAGAGGGAGATTGAGCGAGAAATAAAGATAAAGATATAGAGTAGAAGAGATGGAGTGAGTAAGATAGAGAGAGGGAGACATTTCTAGAGATAGGAAGTGAGATGGATGGGTAGAGAGAGGGAGAAATTTCTACAGATGGAGGGGGAGGGAGGAATATAGAGGGAGAGATGAATATAGAGTGAGAGAGGAAGAGTGAGACAAATTGATAGAGGTAGAGATGAATATAGAATGAGAGAGGAAGAGGGAGAAAAATTGATAGAGATATAGAGAGAGAGATAAGTAGAGAAAGACAAATATAAATGGAGAGGGAGATAGAAATAAGGGGAGAGAGAGAGGGGGGGGAGAGATAAATGGGAAGAGAAAGACATAGATATAGAGATATATGGGAAGAGAAAGGGACAAAGAGGTTGACATATGAAGATAGATAGGGGTATAGGGAGAGAGCACAGATGGGAAGAGATAGAGAGAGGGAGGGAGAAAGGGAGAGAGATAGGTAGAGGAGGGAGAGAGAATATGGGGAAGAGAGAGACATAAAGTTAAGATGTGTCAATATTTAAGAATCCAAGTGTTTATTCTGAAATTCTTGCAAACATTGTTAAATTTTTAGTTATGTTCAAGTATAATTGTTAGATAAAAAAATGACCTTTCAGTTGGCACAAAATTATAGGTGACATAAATTTTTCAACTAGATTGATGACCATATATCCAATATTTCAATACAATTTTATATCCTTCCTATAGCAATCTATATTTATTCACATATTCCACCCAAACTCAATCTCTCCAAGTGAGGTGTAGGCAAGCATATATGCAATAGGTGATGTTTCTGCTAGACGATACTTACAATGATCTCCACCAAGCATGCTTGTAAACTCATGACAATGATTTAAAATATTTTCTTTCATGACGATATTGTTAGCTACATTCTTCCTTAATGACATCCTTAGCTACTTTAAATTAGAATTTAGAATCATCATCCAAGGTTGGGATATGATACAGGAAGAGATCCTGCTTTTCTTCCCTTTTTTTCTTCATTTTCCTCCACGAGCATGTTTTCCCAAGAGGAAACCAAGGAAGCCTTGATGGTGTCAGGATTATCATAAGTTTATCCATAACCATCTTCAATCTTCATATTATGTTTCTTTGCCTTCTAATTTTGCATGTTAAATGAAAAAACTTGGTTTTACACCTTATTTAAGTCATTTAATCCTTGATTTTTGTCTCCAATAGATTTATTTAAAACTATAGACACCATCCAATTGAATTATGAGATTCCTCTCTTCTTCTATTAGGATGTAAGAAAAATCATTTGAGAGGTCTTTTTGGATCTTAGCCATTATACTTTCAAGGAGATCCTTTCTTTGAAAAGGTTTCTAAAGACTTGGATATTCCACTCTTTTAGTTTGAGTTTTATGAATTTTAACTTTCGATTGAATATGCACATCTTAGTGCAATGACCAACTATTTGGGTGAGCCAAGAGTCAGTGACAACCATTTCGAAGTTTGAGTTTTCCATCTACACTTTTTCAAACTTGAAAGACACTCTTCTAGGGAATTTTTCCTTGTCTATGAGCCTATAATCCGAACCAACTTCAAATAGGGTTACAATTAGGGTTCAAATAGCTTTATGGTTGGGGTTAAGCTTCAATTTGGGTTAAGGTTCAATTGATTAAAAATAAGCATCTTCAGAAGAAGGATATCTATCTGCATACTTTACATATATTTTTAAAATATAGGTATGCTAGTGATAATACCTAGTCTTACCACATATTTATACTATATATTATAAATAAACAGTCCAAATGTAAATAAAGAAAAAACCAAATGTTGATAAAAAATGAACCCATACTTGAACACATGAGAACCTCTAAATGTTATATGAAAAAACATAAATACATTCATGAAGAAGTGAAATAAGTAATTTTTTTTTTCAAATAAGATATCACAACTCTCCACTATAAGTATATCATTTAAAAACTAAAATGCCCATTTAATAAAATAAGACACTCATTGAAACAAGTATTTTTATCATAGTGAAAAAATATTGTTCTTATGTGTACAACAATTGGGGTAGCAATGTACAAGCATTGGATAATTTTATATTAATAGTTTGTCCTATCACAAATATAAAAGGTGAGCACAATAAATAAAATGTATTTTCATTTTCAAAAGTTTTAGTGTTCAACTATTGGTCCATTTTTGTTCAATATAAGTTGTATTTTAAATAATTATGTGTTGTTTTTATAACAACAAATAGATTTTTTGTGTTCAACTATTAGTCCATATGTGTTTAATATAAAAGGTAGAGATATCAAAGATTTATGGTTATCAATAAGTATTTGGTC
>VDFB02049217.1:115007312-115024774 GCA_007258455.2 Sequoia sempervirens | reverse complement strand
AGTTTTCCCACTCAATTTATCATTTATGCTATTTAAATTAAAATATTTTAAATCATACTCTTAATTCATCTAAAAAGAAAAAATTTGATAAATAATTTTTATTAAATACATTTTAACTTATTTTCTTGGATTGTATAAATATCTTTCTTTATTTACATTTGGACTGTTTATTTACAATATATAGTATAAATATGTGGTAATACTGGGTATTATCATCACGATTGAGTGTGCCCTCTCCCCTAATAAATGTTTTTATTTTGCACCCCGCACAACTAGTGAGCTCTCTCCCCTAATAAATGTTTTTATTTTCCAGAGGGACAAGTTCACATGGTCATAGATCAATCATCGTGTGATCTCAGCTGTTCCCCACCATCCAGCAATAACCCCACCAGTTGATCGTGATATCATGGGCGAGTGCCATGTGTACTAGGCGCTCTCCCCTAATAAATGTTTTTTATTTTGTAGAGGGACAAGTTCACATGGTTGTAGATCAATCGTCATGTGATCTCAGTCGTTCCCTGCCATCCCACGATGACCCCACCAATTGATCACAATATCACGGGCGAGCGCCACGTGTCTCATTAGGAATGATAAATACTTTGATGGGTCTTTAATACATTATGTTGCGGGTTACTAAAGATGTTATAAGATGCACATGTTTTAAATCAATGAAAATGTTATAATCCCAGTAGAGAGGTGCTCAATGGTTAATAAAAATGTTGGCGACTATGTTGAACAAACATGATTATCGATCATTGAGATCCATGGTTGTCCGCCATCACATGATCAAAAGTTGTGAGTTCTTTATTGATTGCGATATCACAGGCGAGCGCCACATGTCTCATCTGGTGAAGCTGAAGGAATGATAAATACTTTGATGTGTCTTTAATACATTATGTCGAAGGTTATATTTATTAATGTCTTAATATTAGTTTATAAATTGAACATTAATTATAAATATTTTAAAATCAATTAAGTATTTCAATCTAAAATTTTAATATTTGACATTACAAATAAAATAAAACTAAATTACAATTTTTAAAATCCATAAAATATTTATTATCTATTTAGTTTTACTAATTATCTAATAAAATTAAATTAAATTAAATTAAATATTCATTTTATATTAATTAAACAATTATTAATTATAATTTTAGAATAAATTAAGAAATAAGATCTATATAAAACTAACTTTTCTATTTTTTTCTTTGTGTCCAAATCATTTCTATTTCTGCAAAAATTGTACTTCAAATTTAGATATCATAATTAAACACAAAACTTTATTCTTACCTTAATCCCACCCTAGTTAAACCCTAACCTATTTTGACTCTAACCCTAATTCTAATTGAACACTAAATCTAATTGTAATTGACCACTAAGCATAATTGAATTCTACCCCTCTAACTTAACCCCATCCTAACTAAACCCTAAACCTAACTCTAATCAAACCCTAACCCAAACTCATTTGATTCATAAGCATCCTAACCCTAACCCAAACCCTAATTGAACTTTTTAAAACTAACCTTAATTACATTAACCCCTAATTGAACATTTTGTTAAACAATAGTCCTAATTGTACCATAACCCTAACTTTGAACTATAGTTGAACTCTAATCCTAACCCTAACACTAATTCTTATCCTAATTGAACCTTAACCCCAACCCTAACCTTAACCTTGACCCCATTTGAACTCTTATTGAATTCATAACCTTAATTAAACCCCAACCTCATCCTCAATCCTAACCCAAATTGAACATTAATTGAACCCTAAACCTAACCCTAAGTGAACACTAATCCTAATTGAACTCTAACTTTTTAGTTGAAAATATTAAAGTGCCTTATATTTTCCCATTCATCGTCATTTATCATTCAATTCCTAATAGAACTCCAAAAATTTATACTTTTATAATGTTTTAATACACTCCTAATATTAAGGGTTTAGAGTTTAAGGGTTAAGGGTTTAAGGTTTATGGTTAATGGTAGAGGGGAGAGAGATAGAGAGAGTGAGTTGAGAGTGAGAGGGTAGAGGGTAGAGGGTTTAAGGGTTTTGGGCTTAATGGTTAAGGGTTTAGGGTTATGGGTAGAGGGGAGAGAGAGAGGGATTCAGTGAGAGAGAGGGAGGGAGTGGGAGAGAGATAGAGAGTAGAGAGTTAAAGGTAGAGGGTAGAAGGTAGAGGGTTAAGGGTAGAGGGGAGGGAGATAAAAGTGAGTGAGAGAGAGAGAGGCAGAAGGGGTAGGAGGGTGAGACTTGAGAGAGAGAGGAAAAGAGGGAGGAGTGGGAGAGAGATAAGGGGCATAGGGTTTAAGGGCTTAGAGCTCTATACATGGGTTTGGTTGCCTACTGCCATGGGTTTAGGGTTTAGGCTTCTAAGGGCAGAGGGAGAATAACATAGAGGGAGTGAGAGAGAGATAGATAAATACCTAAGAGAGGGAGGGGGGGTAGGAGAGAGAGACTTGAGAGAGAGAGAGAGAGAGAGGGTAGAGGGTAGAGGGTTTAAGGGTTTAGGGTTTAGGGTTATGGATAGAGGGAGAGAGATATAGGGATTCAGTCAAAGACAAAACCCCAACCTTAGGATTTTCCCAATACCATAAAAGACTAGTAACATAAGACAAGACATGAAAGGAAAGATTCAAAAGATGCAACATACTATGTTGATATGTCCTTCAATCTTCTTAAGAAGATCCATGATCTGTTTATGAAGGAAGTGACTTCATAGATGCATCAAGTTCAATTATGCATCTTTTAAACAATGAGGAAGCATTTCAAGTTGTTGTCCAGCCCCTCTCACCATAACCCTATTGGACAGTCACACATCACATAGGAAAGTGAGTTGTTAGGTCACCCACATATGTAATAGGTGATTATCTAATAAAGATAAAATGAGGAGACTATGTGTATTTATTACACATAACAAAGGAAGAGAAATGGTTGAATCAAGGTCATGATACAAGTACTGGGAGAGAGATAGAGGGTAGAGGGTTTAGAGTTTAAGGGTTAAGGGTTTAAGGTTTAGGGTTAAGGGTAGAGGGGAGAGAGATAGAGAGAGTGAGTGAGAGAGAGAGACCTAAGAGAGGAGGAGGGGGTAGGAGGGAGAGACTCTTGAGAGAGAGAGGGCAGAGGTAGAGTGGCAGAGGGTTTAAGGGTTGGCTGGGTTTAGGGCTGTGGGCAGAGGGAGTGAGGAGGAGAGAAACACCCAAGAGAGGGAGAAGGGCAGGGAAGGAGAGAGACTTGAGATTGAGTGAGTGAGCGGAGTGAGGAGTGGAGAGAGAGACCAGAGAGGAGTGGTGCCATGGGGAGAGACCTGGAGAGAGAGAGAGAGAGGATAAAGGAAGGGAGGGCACAGGCACAAAGTAAGTGTAATGGTTTAAGGGTTTAGGCTTAGGGTTAAGGGAGAGATAGATGGGAGTGATTGAGTGACCCATTTAAATATTATTCTTTATTCTTTGTCAGCTAAATATTTAGTTACCCATTTCACCGCTAGTAGAAAATGACCCAAGAATTTAATAGAATGGACTACTCATATATAATACCTTGCATTATGGAGCTCAATTCTCCGGGATATATTACTACTTATCAAATCTTGTAACACCAAACTTATGACTCCATTTAAGCATTTAATTGATTTTCTTCAATCAAAGCAAAAACATAGACACACATGAATTGAACAAATTCTCAAAATAAGAATGACAACAACATTAACATTTCATTCAAAATTCACTCAAATCCACATAAGGAGAGAAAATATATTAGAATTATACGTTTATTCATGCTTATAAGTCATATCTACATACAATTTAAGATATTTTGCATATATTCATCCAAAACTCAAAATAGGCTATCTATTATATTCCTATCTTTCTACCCATATATTCAACTCAAAACCTAGCTAGAGCTTTCATCAGTTCTCTCCCTAAAAATGAGCCTTGAATTCCCTTTTATATGACAAGGGAGCAACAAGCTTCGGGCTCAAATGTAATTTCACCACAAATTTTCATTTGAACAAAATCTCCATTGCATATGACTTTCATTTCAAAACTTCCCACATGTTGAATCTGCAAAACATAGTGCATGAACTGGGGAAAGCTAAAGTTGTAACTACCATAAAAAAAGGGAACACAAATTTTCATCAAAATCCCCTTTGTCGCTATCCACGCAAAAAAACAAGGCAACCAAATTTCAACGAAGGCACACAATCGACATCAAAATGTGTTACACAAAACCAACACCACCAACAACAACAACATCATCAACACAAAATTTTACATACCACATAGTAACTTCTTATTTACCCGCCACCCTGCCCTTACCAACACTCAGACCCCGGTATACACGCCCGCTTCTAGTTGTTGCCCAATACGGCAGACCCTCAGCCTCCTCTTCTTTCTTGTCCTTTCCCAATATGGTTCTAGTCCGTCTGCTTGGGGTTTTAACAGCTAATGGCACCACATATATCACTTCCTCATTGGAGGGCAGACCATGATTGAAGTGAGGTAAATACCGACAGTAGTCAAAGTCGGTCTCGGTTACATCATCAGAAGTGTTGCTCGTAAGGTCAATGGGTGAGTGTTGGCATCCAGAGGAGCCATGCCCATACCTTATTTTCCTACCGACACTAGTAATAGAGCACACTAACTGCTTGCCTTTATCATCTACCAGTTGAGTAGCAACATCTTGGAATTGCAACCTTCTACTACATCTAGTGGGCACAAGCCTAGGCTTGTCAACCAAAGAACCTTCTTGAATAGAAGGACCGAGCTTTTGTGAGCTCAAACGAACAAAACTCTTTACTGACTTACTCATTTTCTCTTGTCAGACAAGCACTCAAACTTGATTAGACTCATCCCACAAAATGCTCTAACTACTACAAGAATGACACTATTAGTAGTTAATTCCTCTTGTATTTATTGTGTGAGGTAATGGAAACCTTCATCAATGCTTAGTAAAAATGCATGTGCAAACATGGCAATTTGGTGGCATATGTACTGTCACCGTTTAACTTGAGTTGCATGAGAATCCGCAGATCACCCTTCATGATTGCCAACAACAACATCTTCACACAGATTGATATCAACATGACTACACAAGCAAGGAATAATTCATTAATGCTTCACTAGTTGTACGATAAAACAACCACCATGTGCCGTTTTCCAACTTTGAATATTTCCCGCTGATCTCCTGAAGAATTGGTAGATGAAACGGTTTATCTCCGGCTAACTTGGTTTGACATCCAACAAAGCATCATTCACCTTCCTCATGACCAATAACATTAATCCATCTCAGAAACCAACTACCATGTCGGTAGGTCCTATGCACTTTGCAAACTGAATGGCTGGAGCTACGCATCTCAATCTCGTTGACCTCGTAGCTTTTAACCAATCTTCATCTTCCTCCTGTGAGCTAGCAAGGAATAGTAGAGATTTACATTAGCTTTTGATCTTGGTTGTCAATCTAAAACCATGGGTTATGAGCTCAATAGTAGAGATTGTGCCCCACATTCCATACAGGACACACATCTTCCTTTTGCTGACCTCACGCCAAATAACAGGGCGACACCTTAGGTCTACGAGTTGACGGGGTACGATCGAGATCTTCTCCCATATCTTCAAATATGAGAAATCTACACATTGCACGGTTAGTATTTAATGAAAGGCTTTGGCTAAGTCGTCGGCAACATGACCACTAGGGTTAATAGCTTAGGCTTATGTCACTGGATTAAAATTAAAACCAAACTTTTATTTTAATACTTTATTTCCTCTATAGGGTTTTATTTCCTAAGTCACAGTTGGCCCCGTGTTTCATCTTTTAAAAAATAACTTATGTCATTGTTTATTGTTGGCCTAGTGATGTCCCCTCATCCTTTTTAATGAATGTTTTATTTTGCAAAAGGGATTGAATTTGTGCTACCGTTGATCAAATTGTCTTCGGATATCAACGGTTGCCCGCCATTGCGTGATTGAAAGCTACAGTATTTTTACCGATTGTGATATCAGAGGTGGGCATCATGTGTCCTAGGGGATAAAATTTCCCTACCTTATGTCTCTGGTCTTTCATGGTGTTGGAAAACTCCTAAGGTTGGGGTTTTAGCTTTTCCTATATGTAAAACCATTATGTTTACTTTGTGCCTGGGTTGGGATCTTTTTCACTGTTACCTTTTTGAAGGGTTTTAAAATGACTTATGTCTTATCAGCTCATCTAGACCAGGCCCCTTTGTTTTAATTTTATCTCCTCCGCTGGGTTTTATTTTTCCCTAAGTCTTGGATAACCCCGTGCTTCATCATTTTTAAAACAACTTATCTTGTTGTTTGTCATCCGCCTAGTAATGCCCACTTTTCCTTTTAATGAATGTTTTATTTTGCAAGGGTTGATTTAGTGCTTCCGTTGATCTATTTCTTGTAGATATCATTAGTGCCCGCCATCACATGATCAGGAATTGAAGGATCGTGAAATCACCGGCGGGT
Organism: Sequoia sempervirens; assembly: GCA_007258455.2. Classification (NCBI taxonomy): domain Eukaryota; kingdom Viridiplantae; phylum Streptophyta; class Pinopsida; order Cupressales; family Cupressaceae; genus Sequoia; species Sequoia sempervirens. The sequence goes on along the minus strand of VDFB02049217.1, from coordinate 115,018,315 downwards.
GCCATGTTTCCTATCCAGGGGATCAAATTTGCGCTATCGTTGACCAACTGCCATTTGATCTGAGCCGTTCCTTGCCATCCCGTGATGGTGCTTGCGTTGATTGCAAAATCACGGGAAAGTGCCACATGTCTCATCCAATGAAGCCTAAAGAGTAAAGGAAAGACTAGCCAACAATAAATGTATTAACGGGTGGATTACTAAAGTGTTCTCAAGACGCACATGTTCTAAATTGATGGATATGTTATAATCTCATTGGAAAAGCTGCTTGAAGGTTAACGACATGGTTGGCGACTGTGTTAAAGGAACGAGATCATTGATGCTCAAGATCAACAGTTGCTCGCCATCGCGCGATCAAAATTTTTAGGATTGCGATATCGTGGGAAACCACCACATGGACTTCCTTCATAGTGTATGGTAAGGTGGGCCCCTTATTTCCGTGTCAGCAATTGTGTCAGCTTGTTTTGAAGGTGGTCATCGATGATTTGATCAAGCTGAAGAATCGACGGCTCAAATTTAAATTTGCATCAAATATGGTTGGAGTTATTCGTGTAGCGTGAAATCGAGCTTTAATGGTGGATGAGACACTTGCTGGCATGATTTGATCGAAAATAAAATCAATTTTCTTGCTTGGTTTGTATCACAAAGCATTCAACTATTTCGCAGAACAGTTTCAGAGCTGAAGGTAGAATTGTGAGTTTCTGTAGCCAGAATTTGGGAGTTCTGCGAACAAAGCCGTGAGTTTATTTTTTGTGCCTCCTAGTCATTTTGCATTTGAATTTGGGAAAGGATTAGCTGGATGTGCTATGAGCTTGTTGATGAATGTGTTAGGGTTATAGTTTAATTATAGTTGTGAAAAATTGCAATGTTTTGTCCTGTAATTTTCTATCTCTGGTTAGTCCTAGCTATCTGAATTATAACGTTGTAAAGAATCCCTAGTTTGTCCAAGATGGCACCACCCAAGCAACATTTTGGTCATACTGAATATTTGAAATGAAACTTGTATGATGATTTCCTGGATCAATTTCCCTTGTCAAGGAATGATAGGAGGAAGGGATTGGCCCTAATGAGAGGGAAAATCCTAGGGGAAGGGTTAGTGTATAATTGCTCCAACATTGTCAATGTTGGGGTTCCCCTCACTGACTTGGAATTGTTCAGATTGTGGTACAGACAGAGGAATTTGCCTCACCCTTTTTCAAATGGATGGATGTATGATATGGGGAAGCTGGTGGTACCAAATGTATTCCATGATGTAGAACTGCTTAGGGAAGTGGCTGCAAGATATGACCCTGTTACACAGATAATTAGGGACAATGATGGAAAGGTTCTATTGAGCATTAACAAAGAAAAGTTCCAATATATTTTTTACTTAAGTGAACCGAGCGAAGACTTGGTTCCTATCAACCTTGAGGAAATGAAGCAGTATTATGCAAAGCTGAAATCTCTTTTTAGAGCAAGGTTGTTTCCACCTCATCTGGCTAGGGCAGGAGGTTCAAAATGTCATATCAGCCCCAATGACTAGGAACCTTTCAAATTAAATTGTTTTGCAAACCATTTCCTAGCCACTTTCTATTTTTTATGTTAGATTTTGGGTTTCAGTCCTGGTACGGTAATTCCCATTGCTTATATGTCCATGGGGGTGCAAATACAACACCCTAACTTCTCTGTGACCTATGACTTCACTTCTTTCTTGGCTGAGAGGATGCATGAAGGGTTGTCAAAGCTGCAAAAAAATGATACCGACACTCAATTCTTTTGGTATTCTATGCTAATGCATATGTTTTTGTTTAAGAATGTTGACTTTTTCTCTGAGAGGATGAAATTAAGGTAATCAGTTGATCAAGAAAGATTGTCAGTACAGATATGGGTTGCAAATTTATCTTGTAATAAAGAAAGCACTAGTTATGTGCAATTTGATAATTGTTTTGCTTCTAGATTAAGGGCTAGATTAATTGTGAATATACCTAGGATTCTTGAGGAATTACATGATTTCCTCAGGCCAAAAGAGAGGAAGCTAGAATTGAAGGTTTACCATAACTGGGGTGACATTATCCCATACCCAGTCAACACTATCTTGAGAGTATATGGTTTTCAAGGAGCCCCTCATATACTACCATACAATGTGCCACCAAGAGTGATATTTGCAGAAGTTATGTGGCAGATAGGTTGTATTCATGAGGACAACCTCACTAGAAGGGGTAAGGGAACATTTTTCCCATATTATATAGTGGTGTCTAATTTTGTATTTTCAAAGGGAGGTTGGATGCATTTTGATAATTTCCTTGATGATTACCATTTGAGGTGTGGACCAAAGCGGCAGCATGATCCTGAGGGTTTATTTGCTCTTTTCAGACAAAGAATAAAAGCTGAATTTTTTTTGCATGAGTTCAATTTCCCTAAAGACTTGATTAGAAATGAATTTTATTTGAATAGACAGGAGTTGAACAAGGAGAAATGGATAGCTTATGGTAAGCTACTAGATGTTGTGTAAAAAATGGATCCGAAATATGATCCACTATTGGAGTTCAGTCCCCACCATAAGAAAATTAATTTTCTGATGGGAAACTTCAAGGAAATTATGGGCACATTGAGGACAAAAAAAGTAAATTTAGAATTGAGTCTGGGTGTACAAGAGCAAGGTGCCAGACCAATTGAAACACAACCAGCATACCAGCCTACAGAAAGGTGGCCCATTTACAGGAGAAAAAAAGATAGTAGCAGTGATGAAGAAGATGTGGACAGAAAAGGAAAACAGAATATGAAAGTGCCTCCACAACCAAGTCCAAAATTCAAAGTGTTTGGGGCAATCAAAATTATTGATTTAGAATCATCACCGGAAGAAAATCCCTCATCACCACCATCCAAGCCAAGCCCTAAGAGGCAAATAATTGATCAACCACAAGACGATTTGATGGATGAGATTATTGTTACTGATCAAGACATGCAAGTTGGTATGTCTTCCCCTCCTAGGCCAGCTAAATTAGTTTTATCTAATTTAGATATAAAAGATAAAAGTGTACAAGATGCAAGAATGAAGGCATGAAAGGAGTTTTTAGATGACAGTACATTTGTAAAAACTCTTGTATTCTTCCAATTGCTATGGAGGATGAAGTTTGAAGAGTATCAAGATAAATGTAGGCAAAGAAGAGAACTAAGGCCTAATAGGTCAGACCAAGAGAATGCTGAGGAGGTAAAAGTTGAATTAATGGAAGAATTCAATAACATCACTCCTAAAGAAGGAAGAAAACTGGTGAGTCAGGCTAGTGTATTAATTCTGCCTGAATGGGACATTGTAGATGTAGTAGCCTTTAATGCTATTATGAAGTCTAAGAATCCCTTTCAAGACTCTGAAAAAGAGGTCAAGGCAGCATTGCAAAACTCTACTTTTAGTGAGAAATATGAAACTCTGGCAATTTAGGCATTGGCCCCACAAGGGAGAAAACTATATGTTTATGATATTAATCCAAATTTCAAGGGAGGATTGATAATAAAGAGAGCTTCAGAGACTTCAACCACTGAGGCCACTAATTTGACTATGAATGTGGCCAAATTGGCCCAAAAGACTGTTGAAAGGGAGCAAGTTGAAAGGAAGAGCTTAATGGAAAAATATAACCTTTTGATTGAGGAGTACAACAAGATGCATCAGAAAAATGTTGAGTTGCAAACTAAAGTGGAGAGGTTTAAGTATAAGCATATTGGGGAGACATCAAGTGCTCTAGGAACCAGTACATTACCTTCCATAGTAGGGTCAGTGCCTCATGCTTCTCCAATTGTTTCCACACCAAGATCTCCCAATCAGAATCCTATCCTCACCCTTTCTTTAGAGGAAGTTGAAGAAGAAACAGAGTGCTCTATTGATCCTACAAAGAAGCAACTCTTGCAAAAAATGATGAATTGCAGGCATCATTAAAGAAAAGTGAGGAGGGATCTCCCTTAAAGGAAAAGGAAATTGTTACTATTGTTTTGAGGCATTTAAATGAAAAGGTTGATAACAAATTTCTATCTATACATTCTTTATATTCTTTGTTGTTAGTAGCAATAAAGAATATTGATAGGGATCAGGTAGTCGTGATACCAATAATTGAAAATTGGATCCCTAGGGCCAATGATCTGAATATCATGTATAAGGCCTGAAGGTTTGATATAAATAATAAGCCCCAATCATTAAAGCCTACTCATGTGTTAGTAAAATCATTGCAAGGTTTTCAGACCTTACCAGATAACTTGAGTAGGAAGATTAGGGAGCTGGTGAAGAATTTCAATGATTGGGGTAACACATTGTTACCTGATATAATTGATGAGCAGGGGAAAATCAGGTCATTTCAACAATGGCAGGATCAAGCGAGGAAATTAATGATCAAATCAATTCAATTTGTGATGAATTAGACTATGATTTGTTGGTGAGTTGTATGGACAAAATCATTAGTACCAACTCATTTTTGGAATCTTTTGAAAGAGATGTGAATCAGGTAGCGGTAAAATACACACCTTATAATACCAAGGTGGATGAGGTACTTAATTTTGACTGGTCGACTGATGATGAGTACCAGAATTGGGTAACTAACATTTGACTAAGGAGGAGTAAAAAGGAGTGAAACTACTAACAAGTGGAAGATCAGATGTTGCATTCCAGCTTTGGTGTTGGACAGCTTTCGTTTGCTTTGTGGGAGCCGCATCAACGCCTCAAACGGGCGGCGGATGGAAATGTAAAGAATGTTTTCAAGGTGGTGGTTGTTGTAACAAATTTCTTGAAATACTCACCGTGCTCCAATCGGATCGATGACAGTGTACTTTCTCGGCTCGGTGCTTGTTTGCTCCTTCATTTTCTATAAGAAGGATTTCAAGTCCGTATATGATAGCAAGTTAGATAATTTTTTTCCGCTTCCATGAGTCGTGTGCTAGTGAATTGTAAAGTCCGATGGTTTTAGAGAAATGCAACAGGGTTTTGAGTCATTCCGTAGCAGTTTCTGAGTTCATAGAGATTTAATGTTGTATAACAAGCATTCAGTATTTGAGTTGAAATGAAAATTCAGCTCATGTCTCTCCATATCAGAGGGTGCAAGGACCGAACTTTGGAATTAAAAATAACTATGGGTTGTTTTATCCATCTCAATCGCTAGTGTGTATGAATTAAATAAAATTCTTGAATGGCATTATAGGCGATGTATGCCGTATAAGGATTTGGATAGCAGTCCCGAAATAGAATGCATAATCGGGCGAAATTGTAATGCAATATCGTCGCGATCTTATATGTGATGTATTAAATTTGTTATAAACCTCTAGATGCTTATGAATTTGACTCCTGCAATGGATATATGTCATTGATCTAAGCTGTAATTATTTGTGTAGTTTAGTATTTGTTTGTCTTTGCCTAGAGCTTGCTACAAATTGTAAATCATTGAATATCTTATACAATGGATTGTGTTTAGTTATCTAACGCTCCAGATAGTTGATATTGTCTATGAACAACCAATTCTAGTTGATATTATCTTATCGTATTGAGCTATTAAGTGAGATTATCCTCGCTATTGTTAATGTTGCTTATAATAATGGTGCGTAGGTTGTAAACACATTAAGGATCACCTCGGTCTTCGCGAAAAGCTCAAAAGTGAGGCTTTTAAAAGTCCTCGGCTTGGTCCGTCCTTCAAGCTTCCTTCATTGAATTGGAATTCCATAGGTAGATTAGAAGAAACCCGGTTACATTGTAAAAGAACTAACATACACATAAAACCAATCGAACAACCACCTCTACAACTGATTTTTTAATCTTTTATGATCATATGAAACATAAAACACTAATTTCAAGGTTGTTAACATCACTATTGAAACGTTTTAATTTTTTGACCTTTCAAACATTAAAAAGTACATCATTAAATTAATTATGTAATGGCATAAAAATTAAAAACATCATGAATTAATTATGTAACCACATAAGTCAAATATAATTCTATCAAGAAATTAATATCAAATAGATAATATAATCACATAAATTATACATTTCAATGTCATTGATCTTTCTTTCTTCATCCAACTCTTTTGTCTATATCATCCGATCCATTCGACATTGTAAGGATTGGTCATATCATCATCATTGTCATCGCATATCAATTTCGATAATGTCATCATCCACACCTGATAACATCTTCAGCTTAACATTAACTCATATCATCATGATCTAGTTCCTCCCTTTGACATCTTCACGTGACATCATCAACTAACTATCGATCCTAATCATCATCTACATCATCTTCTAGTTCTTGGTATCTTCTTTCTTCCAATCATTATACTTTACCGCCTTCCTCTTCGATCATGTCTAACAACAAATGACCAACCCAGTTTACTTGGAACCTCTGAGTAAAATACCTTCTCACATTGGCTTGGAAGAACATAGGGCTCATTTCCAGCTCGCTCAATCAACCTTGTATTAACCATGGTAAATCCATTATCATGTTCAATAACAGTTCTCTTAGGATCATTTTCATTCAATCATAGCCTATACCATAGGACGACGAACAAAATTAATCTGAAGGACTTAAAGTCACACTCAAGCATATCATCCAAAATCCCATAGTATTGATTTTCTGAGACTTCTGGATGTATGTCACTTCTAGATGAAACATTAGTCACCTGAAAGACTGCAGCTTATACCGTAATCAATGCCTTTTATTCATGTCATCCAACATTTTATTTTAATTTATGACCATTGCACCAATATGCCTTGTGGTGTTTCAATCTAATATGTCAAACATGTACCATTTAATATCGGCCACTGATAAAATTACTACTCTTACCGAATGTATGCAGCTAGAAAATAACTCAACATATATATACATCAATATACTTGAAAATAATTAAATAATATGGGTGATTAATATATTTATACGTACTTGTTTATCTCTTAAACCATATGCTAAATTAATTTCCCTTTGTGTAACATTGGAATCTCCATTACGATGAGCTTCTTTAACCAATGAAGCCACACCTTCCCATATTAATGCACGACCAAATTGTTGACATCGTTCAATCCATACCATCATCCAATAAATATTGTTGGCGACGTACAAATGTAGTGCATCCCACTCTCGACCAACTGTATAATTTTTTTTTGAAATTCACAAACGACGTATAATTAGTTAAATACCATAGTATACGACCTTAATTTATAATTAATGTATATTGAAGATTAAAAATTAAATAAGTACAATATACATAAAAACCATATGTAAAATGTACTCCAATTAATCTCCATGACCATCTTATAATTACCTCTCACTTTCCTCAATCTACCTTTCCCCATCAAGTACTCCCCTTCAAATTTGTTAATGGAGTTGGGATCCCAAATGCAATCTACATGGATCTTTGCTACAAACTTAGGAAGATATTCACTAATGTACACCATGGTCTAGTATACCATATATCCCTCCACCATAGAACCCTCAGGATGTGCTCTTTGTCTAACCAAAGTCTTCAAAAATTTCAAGTGTCTCTCAACCATCCACATTGACCTTGTGTGTATAGGTCCACACAGTTCAATCTCCTCAACTTGGTGTATGAGGTAGTGTTTTTGTTCATTGAAAAATATTGAAGGTAGACACTTTTGTATTTCACACATTAGACAAGGAATTTTTCTCTTCCAATAATTTATATCTTCTTTAAGGATTTCTTTAGATGACAACCATCTACAAGTGATTCAAGGCGCAAATATATTAACGAGATTTAAGAAAAATATACAATATATTACATAAAAAGTAAAACAAATGGAAATTATAAGATGTATACAATGAATTGAACAAATCTTGGTACTTACCTCATGTATTCTCCAAGATCATATATAACTTGCTTAAAATTGTTGTCAAAGTTGTATGGGAGAGATAGAGGTAGAACGTACTACAACAATTATAAAATGATCTTTTCATTATTTTTCCAAAACTAGTAAACACACACATGTAAAAACATGCACATACAAAGTGTATATAATATACTAGGAATAATTACCTTTGATGAAGGTATGCCAATCATGCATTTTCATCCTCGCCCAAATTCACCTTTCTTTGTTATTATATTGTTTATGTTCGCAGCAAATCTTATGGGAAATCAAAAATTTTCGTATGACTTATTTTATAGCATTGCTTTACTGCCTCGTTAATAACTAAGGAAGGGCACTTATTTTAATTTGGTCTCCATCGCTATTTAATTGAATGACATTTTTTCATTTTCAGCATTAAGATTGGCTTCCCCTCAATGTCACTACAAAATTTGACAATTTTTCTTTGTCATGCCTTCCATCCAATATTTTTCATAACGCTTCTGTTATATTCTTTCCGATATGCATTGTATCAAACAAATGCACAATTTGTAGCTGCTCATAGTAGGGCAACCTACTAAATTGTCTGGGATAACTTTTCAGTCCTTGTGGAAGCCGGCCATTAATGCCTTGATAACCTTCATGAAGCATATAAGTTAAACAAATTAACAATGACAATCATTGTCAATTACAACATGAGTAAACACAACACAATATAAAAATATAAATTCAAAACATATCATATATGATAGATAAACAATTTGATCTAATGCATAACCTTGATGATTGATTCTATTATATTCCAACTTCCATAGGTGAGGTGACATTCTTCGTGGTTTTGATGTAGTCTCCTCTTTCCCATTGAAAAGATGTTTTTCAGTAGTTCGATACTTATGATTTCTATGGAGGAAGTGCCCATACTCATCAAACACCTGCTTTCCTAAACTTGTTGAACGACAAGATTTCATCTTTGGACCACAAATTGGACATGCAAATTTTCCCTTTGTTTGAAGACCTGCAAGATCATTTATAATTGGATTAAATATGTTAATTTTTATAATTATATATAATGAATAGATTATTTTAAAAACATGCATAATATCTACTTCATAAAGTTAAATATTGTTAAAGTGCAGTCAAACGTTATAACATACCACAAAATGTGTTAGCCCTAGGGCATCATGAAATGTCCATACAAGCATTGCAATGAAATTTGAAATTGTCTTTGTCCTATTGGTCTAGAGACATCATACAGTGACGTCATTCAATAACTTTATAACTCATCGATAAGAGGCTCGATGATATACATCATATCTTTTTAACTTGGCAATTTTTACCTAGTTGAATGAACATAAACATTACATAATTATTATAACCATTTTGCATTACAATATATATAAATTAATGTACATGACTATTGAATGAAAAAATATATGTCATTATGCAACAAATAAGATAAAATGAGATGCTTACTTACAAGTAAAGAAAATTGATGTAAAACAAATACCTAGAACAACTATTGACAAGACATTATGTGCTCCCCTCTTTATTGACATCCATGGAGGAATGGTATTATTGATAACAAAAACAGGCCACACTGAAAATAGATCTCACCAAATGGATTGACACCATCCGGCCTCCCCAATGAAGTCTTGACATGAACGTTTCTTTAAAGTGTGGCCATTTTTCCTCCATATGTCCCTAAAATGTAGGAACCATTTGCAGAATTCAAGAATGTCATCTCCACTTTATTTTGTGCATGGTAATCCATAAGTTGCACTAAGCTTCTCGCACCTAAATAATCATTGCATACGTGGAATAATGGGAATATAATGAAGAACCTTGCGAGGCACATTTTTTGTTAGTTGATCTATTCGATATCTACTAATATGACATTTTGGGCATTCTATTGTAAATTCTTGTTGTTTATGATATATAATATAATCATTGGGACATGCATCTATTGCTTGATACTCCATTTTGATATCTTTCATAATGGCAGATAAATTTCAGTATGAGGGAGGTAAAATATTTGATGGTAGTAACAAAAATTCATCAATCAATCTACAACAAAAAATAATTTGTTCATATAAAGAATATTAATGGGACATATTTCATCCTTTATTTACTAGTGATGAACTAACAATTAAAATAGATGAAAAAAGATGACATATATGATATACCTTAACATATGTGAGATTGCTATATTTGATAAACCATTCATAACTTTCAAGTTCAATGAAACAATATAGAGAAGAGTTGTTTGGGAGCCTTCATAAAGGCTCAGATGCCTCTAAAGTATAGGTAAATCATGAACATCATCAGTAATCTTTGATCATCATGATCAGCTCTCATTACTAAATGTGTCATGGATCAATGGTATTGTACCATCATCTTCAACTGTTTTCTCAAGCATGATCATCTTTCCATAGGATCATTAACTTCATCTTTGATATTTACAGCCCATGTTCGGCCAATTTGCAAAACCATTTACACATTCCCCAGGTCGGATAATCCATATCATTTCACCAGGGTGCTCCACCTTTATAATAATGATAGACACAAATAAACCATGATCACGATCAAGTGATTATATATATAATGTTAAAACGATATAAACATTTACAAATTCAATCAATATAAACACATATAATGAACAATTTACCAATGGACGATAATCATGCCCCCCTTCAATGTGACCATGTTGCCTACAATGTTTCTTAGTTGTTGTGATTAAAAGTTGTCTTGTCTTTAAGCCCTTGAAATTATTGCAAGGGAAATAACATTTCCCATCACCCTTTCTTTTCAATCTAGCCCACAATCTATTAAGTGTCTCTTTATTTTATTCTGGACAAATATTATCTGACATGATTTTTCTTTACCAAGCTTGACTATTTAGTTCTTCAAAAAATATCAAACTCACACTCCAATAATTTTTATTCATAGACAAGTAACATAATCTAATAATTCCGATATTTTACACCAAAAAAATTTGGCATGCAACCACCCCTACAAAAGTGAAGATAGTCTGAAGTTAATGACCCCAAAAAACACTTTCAAATGCTAATTCCAAAACTTATTAAATTCTGATTTTACTATGATTTCCAAACTATATTAAGACTCCTAAAATCAAAATATTGGAACTGATCGCAAACTTCCTACAATGATGGAGGTAGCTTTGAAGCTAGTAAGAGCAAGGGAC
>VDFB02049217.1:114937839-115007212 GCA_007258455.2 Sequoia sempervirens | reverse complement strand
GATGAAATTCTTATAACTAACATGGTATCTGGGTAACAAGCTGTCAAAGATTGTTTCCCTTTTGTAATTTGGACTATTGAGGGATTACGTTGCTTCATTACAAATATTTTAGGGAAGCAATAAATTTCAATATTTGAGTAAATCTCATTACAAGTGTTTATTTCAATAGACTATATGCTATATTAATATTGATATATAATCATTAGGCTGATTTGTTTTAATAAATGAAGTTTTTATAATATGTTAGACTGTATGCTAGTTATATTGATGCAGAGCAGGGTATCAAAACACTATAACTCACTCAAATCCTGATGAAATAAAATAAGAAAATATGTAAATGAAAGGTAGTTCACTCTATCAATTCCAATGCACAAATGAGCATTTCTAGGTCTTAAAAAAAAATACAAGTTTCTATAGTAGAAAAATTCAATGTAGGAAACTAAAAAAACAATGAATCTTTGTTATGCAATCCTCCAAATGTACATCAAACCCCTATTTCAACCATTAAAAAGAATATTTAACCTTTTCCAACCATATCCAACCAACTACAACTAATTTTTAACATCCTAACTATTCAACTTCCCTTTTACATAAAAAATACAAAAGTTACTATGCAAATTTTTTACAATTTTTGCACCTTTACCAAATTGGCTCAAAATGACTCCTAATAATTGTCACTTGGATTTTTCACCTTGTTGAATGTCAAATTTAACAATCCAGTGTAACATGGGAATGATCTTAAAAAGTATGAATACTTCGATAAGACCAAACCTCTGGAAGAGGCTGACATCCTATGCTAGTAATATCACCTAAACTACTAATTTTGAAGGAAAAGGTAGAAGGATTATTGATGAAAATGATTAAAGCTAAAATTGGTAAATGGTATTCTCTATGGTGATACACCTAACTGACATGAATTATGAAATAAATAGATTAACATACACTAGAAAACTGATGATAGTTATTGCATCTACACAACATAGATTTTGTAGGCTTATGCAAAAATACTTCATGAAAAGACTTGATCTGCATGTATTTTCAAGAAGGAAAGATGAATTCCACAACTTTAAAAGTTCAAATGCAAACTTAATAAGCACAGTTCACACCCTACATAATCCCAAAGAAGAATGAAGGTAAGATAACACTAACTCTGGTTTCCAAGGTAACTTTTGTATTTCATATTCCCAAATGAGTTACAAAGCATACATAAGTTGAGAAAGGATTGCTGAAAAATCACTAACTCCCCAAATCTGCATAATTAGAACTAACTCTGTAATGAGTAACAAATGATACTAAGTAGCCAACACCTAAATTTATCCACAAAGCAAGGTTCTAGAAACCTAATTTTTGTAAGCACTTATAAATCCTAAAACCTAGCATGTAAATCTTCTCCAAAAATGCTCCAAACGGGTGAAAAAGTCAAGTTTAACTATATCCACCATCAAGGTATGCAAAATTACATCTTATAAGCACTCCAAAGGTCTCAAAGCTGAGTCAAAATGCTTGCTACATTTTTGGCACATGTTTTTTAACCTCCTCTAAATCCCCTAGATGCTCTCTTCATCATAAATCAAAGCAAGTCCTCCATTCCCTCATGACTTAGTCTAATGGGAACATGCTACTATTTTTTGCATTTAAAAATAATAACTTAAATTAAGTGATTTATAAAATCATCACGTAATTTACATTTTACAATTTAAACAAATGCAAAGACCACATATTCAGTCATAGATAGAAAGCCAATACAAATGTTTTTGAAAAAATCATAAGGCTATATGATTATATGACATATCACACATAAGGAGGAACACTTAAAAGATTAGGAAATCTTCTAAGGAATTGGAGATAACAAGGCATCAAGCCACAAGTTCATTATTTGCATTGTATTTTCTAAAAAAAATAGGCAAAACCTAAAGTTAAATTTGGTACCTTTAGGGTTATGAAAACCCTAAACAAAAATAACCAAACAAATGAAAATGATATTTCATTTTATCTTCATGAAGCTTCTTGAAGAAGCTTGGCCACCATCAGGGATTTCAACAGGAGATTCATGGTAGATTTTTGTGGTTTTAGAGGCTCCCACTTGCATTTTTTGCTTCCCTCTATTATTTCATCTTTGTATTTGAGAGAGATTTTGCTCTCCCTTGAATATTTTATATGTTTTATGAGCAAAAAATGAGATTGGATGTGGCTAAGAAGACTCCAATTCGGCTTTCCATTTTTGGCTTGACCTCTAGATTTCATTCTTTATAGGTATCAAGGAAACCTATAAATATCTCACTTGACTCTTGCCTTTGTTGCTTTCATTCTATTTGCTGAAAGAAATTATGCTAATATTCGAGTTTATTTGCAAGAAATGATGAGGATTTCTTTCTTTCTTTTCTATATCTTACTGTACTCCATGTGTTTCTCTTCTCATTGTCTTGGCCATAGCCATACTAGGTGTAATTTTCCATGTTTTGGGTTCATGTTTTCTGAGAAAAATAAAAACAAAGCCATTATCTGTATTTTCTCTTTTAATGTCCTTTTCTTGCATAAATGAAGAAAAAACTGCTTTTCTCATTCATTTTTCCATGACTTTTTGTTGTTTCTTGTATTCTCAATATAAAATATGAAGAAACCTTCTTAAATTATAGTTGCAACTCTATCTTCTCTCTTGATTTCTATTATTTACAATAATCACATTTGTTGTGATGAAATTATGTAAGATTGTTATGAATGAGATTCTATAAAAGAGTGAATGGCTGAAACAAAAGCCATCTCAGTTGGCTATCCATAGAAAATATTGTCCCACAAAGAAATTTGCAAATTGATTCAATTCCATTGTATAGTGTGGGAATTATCCCTCATGAACACTACCACTTTTCACTGATCTATAGGCTTCAGGCTTTCATTTTGTATTATACTCCTACGAGGGTTTCACTGTAGCATCTTCTTGCTTTGATTTTCAATTTAATTTATATAGCTTGAAATCTTCAATGTATTTCAATAGAACACCATTCACAACGTATTGTATTTTGAAAGATACAAAAATACAAAAGATTCACAACTATTCCAAATTTACATAGTCTGATAATCTCATTGTCATTGTTGTTCATTTTTTTCCCTGACTGTTATTTGATCAATTGATTGAAATGCTTCTTCAAAGTCATTGTTGACTATTTTTTTGTGAAATTGAAGATTGAAGAAAGAAACAAATTGTGGCCATAAATATTTTTCCTATGTCAATACAGTATTTCTTTAGTTTTGTTGATCTTTATCTCATTTCTCTGTCTTTACTGACAAAATACAACTTTGGAGTCTTTAGATATATGACTGCTTTTAATTATAACATTGTCACTTGTAAAGGGAATTGTACTTGCTTCTGACTTACTTGGAGAAACAATAATAATCCACATTGTGGAAGCAATTTTAAATGACCTCTTGCATTCTTAAATTCATAGATCTGATGATCACTCCTGGAGACAAAATCCTAACAAGATAGCCTTAAACATGCAGTTATTTTACTTCCTTTGCTTATGCATATTCTATATATCTACTCATCATTGTTTTTGAAATGGAATACATTGTCACTAATTTGTTTATTGATAGAGAAAGCATTATTTGTTTCTATATTAAATGCTATAGTTGTCTTCATTACCCTTGGTAATGCTATAAAAGGGAAATTTTATGATTGTCTCTTGAAGATTGTACCCTTTTGTGCTCTTTATGATTTCAAGATTGTTTTCATGGTCTCCTTCTAGCTTACATAATGATAAGAGCAGCTTGAATATTTCAATGAGCAAGTACTTGTCATTGTCACATTATAATTGCAGTTTATATCTCAAAAGTTGTTGCAAATTTATGATATGCAATATGTGTTGAATGTACTTAAATGTACCTAAAAGGTTGTGCATAAATTATGAGCTGAGCTCAACCCTCGTGGGAGCCACATTTATCCCCACTCATATTTGATTTAAGTCATATCTGCACCTATAGCTGCACATGAAACAAAAAGATTAGAAAAACATATATGCATTTCAAGTATGTTTAACAATTTTAATGGTTTTTTGGTGACATTTGTAATGCACATGTTTGTTGAATGCAGATCAGGACTAACTTATACATGTATTGGTAAATGAATATGTATGGTGTGTAACTTTTCATTGCTTAGAGTGCTGCTCTAACACATTTTTTGATTAATTACAGGAAACAAGAACCTTAAGGAGCTAGGAACAAACTAGGACAACTGAAGGATAGCCAGCCAAGAAGACTTTGACAAATAACCAGTCATTCATAGGCAATGACTAGTTACTCTCGCTATATGCAGTTTATTTTCATTTGTTTACTTATTCATGTATATGTTGATTTTGTTTTGCATTGAATAAGCAAGCAACAGTTAAACTCATAGCTTGTGTGAGTTAAATGAATATTTCGTTTAATAAAATAGCTTTTTTAGAATTTTTTTTGTAAAAATATTCTTATGTTTCATGCATCTATATGAATGTGATGATTTGTAGTTGTGGTGTGTTAAGTTATTTCATTTGTATATATGAATGCAACATAGGGAGGTTAAAAATGTATGATTTTGTTTCTTCTTTCTCAATGGGCTCTACCTAATTGAGCCATAGGTGAAAATTTGGGTAACATTTTTGGTGACATGAGCTTGATGTTTGCCTACTAAACATATAACCAATAGGCTATACTTGTCCATTGGGCATGGAGTCATTAGGAAAACTTAGAAATAGACCTAAAATAACTTGCTCAAGGCTTTAGCTCATTTGTAACTCATTGGAACAAATTAGGTTATTTAGAAACTTATTGAAAATAGGAGATGCATAAGGGAAACTACTAAAATATGCTGGAAGAACACTTAAGGAAATGAAACAACAACTAAACTAAATTGCAACAACACTTATTGAAAGCATAAACCTAACCTAATATGTACAACGAAAATCATACCTGAAAACAACGTTTGGGGTGAATCCCATTAACTAGGATTGGTAGCATTTCTCCATCCATGTTTGAAAGTCAGAATACATTATGCTCCTTGCATTCAGTGATGATAAATGGGCCAGTCCAGAAATGGACACATTTTGTATGCTTGCTTGGTCCACTTTTTAGCACGTCTCACTTGAGAATAATATCACCTTCCTTGAAAACTTTGGTTGTAGCTTTCTTATCAAATGTTCTCTTTGTTTGGAGTTGATGATACTCCAAAGTTTTCATTGCTTTGTCTCTTATTTCTTCGAGCTCCATGAGCTCTGCATATCTTATGGACATTGGGTCTTGTTCTTCAAACATCTCCAACTAATGTACAATTTCAAGAGCTAGAAGCTCTATAGATAGAGGTAATATGGCTTCTTTACCATAAACAAGTACATATGGTGAATTACCAACTAATCTCTTAGGGGTTATTCTATCTACCCAAAGTGCAGATTTCAATGTGGTATGCCAAACCCTTTGATTCTCCTCCATGGTTCTCTTAATGATTTTGATCAAATTTTTATTTGTACTTTTAGCTAAACCATTACCTTGTGGGTAATAATTGGAAGAAGTATGCAAATGAATTCCATGTTTAACAACCCAATCTATAACTCTTAACCCAATAAATGCAAGAGCATTATCTGAAATAATGGTATTAGGAACTCTAAATCTGGTGACTATATCTTCATAAAAGCTCAGAACAAAAAGATTCATTAGCTTCTTTCAAAGCTATTGCCTCTGTCCACCATGTGAAATAATTTGTGGCTATAAGCACCCACTTGTGACCAACACTAGAAGGTGGATTAATTGGCCCAATAAAGTCAATACCCCATCTCATGAAGGGTTGTTGTACCTAAATTGGATGTAAAGGCATAGTAGGTAGCTTCTCCTTTCTTGCAAATAAAGCATATTTAACACACTTTCTTGAACATGCATATGCATCTTTAAATAAGCTGGGCTAGTAGTAACCAACTCTCATGATTTTCCAAGCAGTTGTCCTTGGAGCAAAGTGACCTCCTGAAACTTCATCATGAAATTCATGAAGTACTTTTTCTGTTTGATTAGTATCAATACACCTTAATAAGAAACCATTTAGATCCTTCCTAAAAATAATATTGTCAATGAGGACATAAAGAATTGATTGCAATCTGAAGTATCTTCATTTTTCTCTATCTAAACCTGGTGGGCATTCACCAGTTTGAAGAAAATGGGTCATTTCTTGAACCCAACTTGCTGTTAATGCAGGAGCAACATCTTGAATTTCATTGTCATTGACTAAAATAGTCTTTGTTTCTAATTTTTGTGCATCTTCAGATATTGAGACAAGTTTTTCATAAAGTCTTCTACCTCTAACAAGTTTTGTGATCTTGATGTCAATATCAAATTCCATTACTTTTGTGATCCAACCTACTCTTTTCGCACTCAAATCTTTACTTAACAGAAACTCTTTCACACTCGGGTGTGCAACTAAAAGATGAATCTTGTTGTTTGAAATTAGAGGTTTAAACTTCTTTAAGCTTCTGATCACAACGAGAACATGTTTTTCAACAAATGTATATTTCTCTTCATAATCAACAAGTCTTTGACTAAAGAAAGCTATTGGTTGCTCTAAATTATTACTATTTTTCTGGACCAATATAGCAGAAATAGAACTAATGCTACCAAAAGAATATAAAATGAAGTTTTTAGAGAAATCTGGGTTTACCAGTGTTGGGGTTGATGCTAATGCTTCCTTGATTTCTTCAAAACTACACTTGGCTTCTCTAGTCCAACTGAAAACTGCATTCTTTTTAAGCATGGCAGTCAAAGGTTGTAATAAGTTTGCAACATCAAGAATGAACCTCCTTAAAAATTTGATTTTGCCTAAAAAGCTCTGCAATCCTTTCTTGTCATTGGGTAATGGCAGTTCAAGTATGGCCTTGACTCTTTTAAGGTAAGTGGTAATTCCTTCTTTTGACACTGTGACCTAATAGTTTACCTTCGTGAATTGTAAAGATACTCTTTTTTGGATTGAGAGATATTCCATACTCTCTGCATTTTTCAAAAACTTGCTTAAGATGTGACAAGTGCTCATCTGCATTCTTTGAATATACTGTTATGTCATATAAATAAACAAGCAAAAATTTGTAAATTAAACTTTGAAACACCATATCCATGGCTTGCTAAAAGGTGGCACCAACGTTAGATAAGCCAAAAGGAATTCTCTTGTAGGACATAGTGCCCCATTTTGTTGTAAATGTTTTATATTGATCCTCTTGTTTGACTAAGAAATGATTATAACCAAAATACCCATCCAGAAGAGAAAATCTCTCTGAATCAGCAATAGCTTGGAGAATTTGTTCCATTGAGGGTAAGGGGTAATGGTCTTTCAAAGATGCTATGTTAAGATCTCTAAAATCTACACATAATCTTATCTCCCCATTCTTCTTTCTAACCGGAACAATGTTAGAAACCCAGGATGTGTGTTTAATCGGAAATACAATACCCCCCTCAACTAATTTGTTCAACTCTTTGATCATTAAAGGTTTGAACTTGGGGTTCAAAGGTCTCTGTGCCTAACAGGTTTAGCACCAAGCTCCAACTCAATTGTATGTTGTGCAATGTGAGGATCAAACCCTTTTAAATCAAAGTATTTTCCAAGCAAAAACATCATGATACTCTTGACATAAAGCAATGAAAGCTTTTCTATCTTCAACATAATAGATTTTTCCTAATTTGAGAAGCTTACCTTTAAAAATTTCCACTTCTTCATAATGATCTTCCTTTACTTGAATGTTGATTTTTCTTTTCTTAAGTTGATCATCAGTGTTGAATATGGACTCCAAGGTAACCAGTCCTTTGGGAAGCTTGTTTTTCTTTAGCTAAATAACTTGATCTTCATACTTTTGTTTAATCTTTTCTTGGTTCACTACAAAAAAATGATATTCTTGGAGCAGAAAAGTTAAAATCTTCTCGTCACTCTAAAATACCTACCAGTTGATGTTATTGTCAGGAATTGATGGTCTGATTACAACTTTGACATACTACTGTATTTTATCTTTTTTTATATCATTTGGGATATCAAACTGTGCTCCAATTGCTGCAAGTCTGCCAACATGTTTATTTTGATTTCTTGGGATAGAAATCAAATTGAAGGCATCATTTTTGGCAACATTCAGGCCTCTAACTTGATTAACTATCAATTCACTATCTCCATAAACTTTTAAACAGTTAATCCCTCTTTTCCTTGCCCATTCAAGACCTTGAATGAGTCCTTCATACTCAATAGTGTTATTTGAGCATGAAAAAGCAAAATGAAAGGTAGAAAAATATTTGTCACCTTGTGGGGACACTAGTAATGCACCCCCTCCAGCTCCATTCTTGCTTCTAGAATTGTCAAAAAACATCTCCCAAAGCTCATCTTGTTGTAACAATAACTGATTTGCACTCTTTTCAAGATTAGGTACCTCTACATTAGGTTCATGTAACACATAAATACCCATACCATCATCCAAAATATGATCATCAAGGTTATCCACCACATTCTCTGCTGCCCACTCATGCAAAAATGACTCGAGAACAATTTTAGCTTGCAGTTCTTGAGTAGCAACAAGGTCACTGTCATAAAAAACAACACAATTTGTGTCTGTAGCACTAGGAACAACATTAATAATGCTTGGGTTATAGGGTTCTATATAATCCTTAGCCAATTTCTCATATTTTATGGTAACCTTAGTCCCATACCTTGTTCTGAACAACATTTGTGACCAATCGGTAGATAGATAACCTCCTATATTCGCTATAAAGTTTCTTGAGAGACACAAGGAAAAGAAAGGGGTTAGAGCAATGACACATATGTCCTAGGACACTAAAAAATTTGGGCAAGCATGGAGTGTAAGGTTTAGACCCTTAATAACACCTATAGTCTTCATTTAATTGGTTATTTATATTGTTCCTTTTGAAGTTTTTACTATATATATACATTTATATATTTATTCTTTTATTATTATATATAGATATTAATTCACATTTTCGTATTTAAGTTTGTCTTCTCATTTCATTGTTATATGGCTTTCTATTTTTATTTTTTATTTTTATTTATTCATTGTTGTATTTTGATTTCTCCATTCATTTGGTCATTTATATTGTTATTTTCATTCCTTGATTCCTTTCTTCTTTTAATCTGTTATTTATATTGTTTAGTTTCTTTGAAGTTTGCTATATTTATATTCATTTATATATTTATTCTTTTATTATTATTTATAGATATTAATTCCCATTTCCGTAGGTAAGTTTGTCTTCTTATTTCATTGTTGTATTGCTTTCTATATTTTTATTCATTGTTTTATTTTGATTTCTCCATTTATTTGGTCTTTTATATTGTTATTTCTTTAGTTATTTGGTGATTTCTTTTGTTTTTTGAATTCTTCATTTATTTGGTTATTTATATTGTTAAGTTTTTGTTATATTGTTAAGTTAGTCTTCTTATTTCATTGTTATATTGCTTACTATATTTTTTATTCTTTGTTTTATTTTGATTTCTCCATTTATTTGGTCATTTATATTGTTATTTCTTTAGTTATTTGGTGATTTCTTTTGTTATTTTGATTTCTTCTTTTATTGGGTTATTTATATTGTTAAGTTTTTGATATATATATATATATATATATCCATATATTATTATATATTAGTTCTTTTTTTCCGTATTTAGGTTGGTCTTCGTATTACATAGTTATTTTGCTTATTCTATTTTTATTTTTTATTTATTGTTTTATTTAATGATTTCCTTTGATGATTTTTTGCTTGTATTATGTCTTACAACATATTGTTATTTCTATTTGGTACTATTTGAGTAGTTTCCCTTTATTTGCTTCCTTGGCCATTTTGTTATTTCATTGATTTTCTCGTGTTTTTATATTCTTGAATTACTTCTTATTCTCCTTGTTTCTTAATACTTGAATGTTTTCCTCTTATTTGATTTTTTGTTTGTTATATTTTTAGCAATTACCTTGGGTTGCGCACCTCACCCTAACACCTCCATCTCTCCTCTTTTCCCTCTCTTTTATACAAGCTGGGTTTGCAACTTATCCCTTCTCATCTTTTTCAACTCTCTATCCTGATGATGGTTCACTGAGTGTGATCCGAAACGTTGATGAAAAAAGTGGACACACAATCAAATCCAGAAGCATTCAAACATAAACACCTATAGTATTAATGGAAGTTCCATCCAGCTAGACAACACCCTTCTCTAATGGTTGATACTTAATACCTAACCTATCAGCAATTTGTTTTAGCATTACAAAATTACTAGCTCCACTATCTACCATACAATTGTGGACTAGTTTACCATTTATGATCAAAGAAATGTAAAATGGAGGAGGTTTAACATCCTTACCCACTTCATTATTTGGTTGTTGATTGCTATCCTGAGGAGTATTTGTCAAAACAGTCCTAACTTGACTAACTGATGGCTCATCAGTCACCTTTAAACCTGATAAGGCTAACTGTAACATGTCTTTTTGACCTAGGATAGCTAAAGAATCCCACATGGACATAATTACTTTAATTTTTTCCATGTTGTCAATAATATTAAAAGGCACAACTGTGCTTAATACCTTTTGATGGGTCTTCACACCAGCAAAATTAGTTTGCAAGTGTGGTTGCTCTTTAGCAACTCCTTGAGACTTCCTTTGTAAAATGCAAGGTAATTGTGATGTGGAAGATTTAGCAACTACCGCTTTCCCTTTTCCAACTGTTTATTGAAGTTTGAAAGCTGTTTTCTTTTCTCTTGTGTTTGCTACAATAGAATCATCCGCAATGACTCTACAAAACTCTTCTCCTTGCTAGTTCAATAGAGTAGCATCATTTATAGGTTGCTCTTGTTGTTGTGGATCTCCATCATTAGGTATGTTCTACTGTGAGCTTGCAACACTTTGCACCATTAGTGCTTTATTTATGAGTCCATTGTAGCAAGTAGCTTGATTATGAGGTTGATTAAAGGGTAGCACCACTCATAGTTTGTTTCCAAGTTGATTTGAATAGGGACAAGGTCCCTAGCTGCACTAATAGGTGCTAGAGCATATGCCTAAAAAGGTCTTGTGTTCCCATTCTGCCTTGGGCCTTGGTAGTTTCCTTGATAAGGCTGCCTTTTACCTTGGTATTGTTGTTGCTGATCTTGACTTTGTTGTTGATAAGGTCTGTTATACAATTGTTGTTTTTCCAAGCTCACTAGCTTATTACCAAAAGTCTGTAATAAACTCTTGATCTCCTGTAGCTCATTTAAAGGAGATGAAACAATAGTTTCTTGAGTTACAACAGCTGATACTGTTGGAATAGGTGGCAAAGGTGCAAAAGGTTGTATCTGCAAAAGGATATTCAAATGAATATCTAAAAATTATAGGTATTGGTGGCCTAGGAGCAAGTTTACCAGCTTGTATTAGGCTATTTCTAGCTTCGATTACTACTTCATAAGCATCTAGAACAGACACTCCTCACATCGACTATATTAAAACTGATATATCGTTGTATATAGCTCTGAGATAATATAAAAAAGGCATATTCAGGTGAAGGCCTCGCCGTAGCAGGAATCCTATCCCAAGTTCTTTGAAAATGGAAGTTAAAATTCATCATTTTCTCTTGAGGGGCTCTCTTTATGGTTGTAAGCTGCTCAACCAAAGACAAGTTATTAGATTTGTCTTGGAACTATTTACGCAATTTGTCTCCAAATTTGTCCCAAGTTGCAATTGTTCCCATTACTAAACCCCTGTACCATTGCAACACTTTTCCTTTCAGTGATGCAACAAGCAATCTTACAGCAACACATTCTTGAGTTATATGATGAACTCTACACAATGAAGCAACATTTTGTATGTGTTCTATTGGGGTAGTCTGATCCTCCCCAGTGAAAATTGGCAAGCTTTTAAGGACTACCATTGGAATATCATTATGTTGTGCCAAATTTAATTTTAATTCCTCCATTAAATGGCACAAAGGGTTGATTCCTAGCCATTGGAGGTGGCTGAGGTGGATTCAAATGTAAAAAAATAGCTACTGATACTGTTGTTGTAGTAGCAGAACTTAACGAAGAAAAAGTTGCAAAACCTATAAAAATAGCAGCATAAACCTTTTTTGGACTGCTAGGAGGGCTTGTTGTTCTGTAGCTTGGTGAAGCAGAACGAGTTTGCTTCTTAGAAGGTCTACCTCTCCTTCTCAACTGTGAGAAAAATGATTCAGGTTTTATACCAGGTGGTGTTAGTTGAACTCTCTTTACTGGAGGGGTTCTCTTTGCTGACCCACCCCATCTTCTGGGTGGTGACAATTGTAGAAAATTGAAATCCTTTGCACTTCTAGTTTGTATTCTTCTCATAAGCTGTAACAACACTATTCCTACTATTCCTTCACTTTACAGAGTCGCCAAGTATGCAAATATAACCTCTATAAGGTTTGAAACTTGCTAGTTGCATACCAAACCAACAAAATGATGAGGAACACGTCCCACCGGGCATGCCAAAATTGTTGTCACTTGGATTTTACACCCTATTGAATGTGGTTTTCAACAATCTAGTGTAACATGGCAATGATCTTAAGAAGTATGAATACTTAGATAAGATCAAACCTCCTGAAGAGGTCGGCCTCCTCTGCTGGTAATATCACCTAAACTACTAATTTTGAAGGAAAATGTAGAAGGATTATTGATGAATATGATTAAAGCTAAAATTGGTAAATGGTATTCTCTATGGTGATACACCTAACTGACATGAATTATGAAATAAATAGATTAACATACATTGGAAAACTTATGATAGTTATTCCATCTACACAACATAAATTTTGTAGGCTTATGCACAAATACTTCATGAAAAGACTTGATCTGCATATATTTTCAAGAAGGAAAGATGAATTCCACAAATTTAAAAGTTCAAATGCAAACTTAATAAGCACAGTTCGCAACCTACATAATCCCAAAGAAGAATGAAGGTACGATAAGACTAACTCTAGTTTCCAAGGTAACTTCTATATTTCATATTCCCAAATGAGTTACAAAGCATATATAAGTTGAGAAAGGATTGCTGAAAAATCACTAACTCCCCAAATTTGCATAATCACAACTAACTCTGTAATGAGTAACAAATGATACTAAGTAGCCAACACCTAAATTGCTCCACAAAGCAAGGTTCTTGAAACCTCATTTTCGTAAGCACTCATAAAGCCTAAAATCTAGCATGTAAATCTTCTCCAAAAATTGACCAAAAGGGTGAAAAAGTCAAGTTTAACTATATCCACCATCAAGGTATGCAAAATTACGTCCTATAAGCACTCCAAAGGTCTCAAAGCTGAGTCAAAATTCTTGCTACATTTTTGGCACATGTTTTACAACCTCCTCTAACTCCCCTAGATGCTCTCTTCATCATAAATCAAAGAAAATCCTCCATTCCCTCATGACTTAGTCTAATAGGCACATGCTCCTATTTTTTCCATTTAAAAATAATAACTTAAATTAAGTGATTTATAAAATCATCACTTAATTTAGCATTTTACAATGTAAACAAATGCAAAAACCACATATTTGGTCATAGATAGAAAGTCAATAAAAATGTTTTTAAAAAAATCATAAGGCTATATGATTATATGACATATCACACATAAGGAGGAACACTTAAAAGATTAGGAAATCTTCTAAGGAATTGGAGATAACAAGGCATAGAGCCATGAGTTCATTTTTTACATTGTATTTTCTAAAAAAAAAATAGGCAAAACATAAAGTTAAAGTCGCTACCTTTAGGGTTATGAAAACCCTAAACAAAAAAAAGCAAACAAATGAAAATGATATTTCATTTTATCTTCATGAAGCTTCCTGAAGAAGCTTGGTTGCCATCAGGGATTTCGATAGGAGATTCATGGTAGATTTTTGTGGTTTCAGAGGCTCCCACTTGCATTTTTTGCTTCCCTCTATTATTTAATCTTTGTATTTGAGAGATATTTTGCTTTCCCTTGAATATTTTATATGTTTTTTGAGGAAAAAATGAGATTGGCTATGGCTAAGAAGACTCCAATTGGGCTTTCCATTTTTGGCTCGGCCTCTGGATTTCATGTTTTACAGTTATCAAGGAAACCTATAAATCTCTCACTCGACTCCTACCTTTGTTTCTTTCATTCTATTTGTTGAAAGAAATTATGCTCATATTCGAGTTTATTTGCAAGAAATGATGAGTATATTTTTCTTTCTTTTTTGTATCTTACTGTACTCCATGTGTTTCTCTTCTCATTATCTTGGTTGTAGCCATACTGGGTCTAATTTTCCACATTCTGGGTTCGTGTTTTCTGAGAAAAATAAAAGCAAAGCCATTATTTTTATTTTCTCTTGCAATGTCCTTTTCTTGAAGAAATGATTGAACATGTGTTTGATTTTCTGTATTTCTTGATTTCATGAATATAAGATGAAAAAATTGCTTTTCTCAATCATTTTTCCATGGCCTTTTGTTGTTTCTTGTATTCTCAATATAAAATATGAAGAAGCCTTCTTAAATTATAGTTGAGGCTCTATCTTCTCTGTTGATTTCTGTTATCTGCAATAATCATGTTTGCTATGATGAGATTATGTAAGATTGTTATAAATGAGATTCTATAAAAGAGTGAATGGCTGAAACAAAAGCCATCTCAGTCAGTTGTCCACAAAAAATATTGTCCCACAAAAAAATTTGTAAACTGATTCAATTCCATTGTACAGTGTGGGAATTATCCCTCATGAACACTACCACTTTTCACTGATCTACAGGGTATGGGATTTCATTTTGTATTATACTCCTTCGAGGGTTTCATTGTAGCATCTTCTTGCTTTGATTTTCAATTTAATATATATAGCTTGAAATCTTAAATGTTCAACATAACACCATTCACAATGCATTGTATTTTGAAAGATACAAAAATACAAAAGATTCACAACTGTTCCAAATTTACATAGTCTGATAATCTCATTGTCACTGTTGTTCATTTTTTTCCCTAACTGTTATTTGATCAATTGATTGAAATGCTTCTTCAAAGTCATTGTTGACTGTTTTTTTGTGAAACTAAAGTTTCAAGAAAGCAATAAATCATGGCCATAAATTTTTTTCCTGTGTCAATACATTATTTCTTCAATTTTGTTAATCTTTATCTCATTTCTCTATCTTTACTGACAAAATACAACTTTGGAGTCTTTAGATATATGACTGCTTTTAATTATAACACTGTTACCTGTAAAGGGAATTGTACTTGCTTCTGACTTACTTGGAGAAACAGTAATAATCCACATTGTGGAAGCAATTTTGAATGACCTCTTGCATTCTTAAATTCATAAATATGATGATCACTCCTAGAGACAAAATCCTAACAAGATAGCCTTAAACATGCAATTATTTTACTTCCTTTGCTTATGTATATTCTATATATCTACTCATCATTGTTTTTGAAATGGAAGACATTTGTCACTAATATGTTTATTGACAGAGAAAGCATTATTTGTTTATGTATTAAATGCTTTAGTTGTCTTCATTACCCCTGGTAATGCTATAAAAGGGAAATTTTATGATTGTCTCTTGAAGATTGTACCCTTTTGTGCTCTTTATGATTTCAAGATTATTTTCATGGTATCCTTCTAGCTTACATAATTACAAGAGTAGCTTGACTGTTTTAGTGAGCAAGTACCTGTCATTGTCACATTATAATTGCAGTTTATATCTCAAAAGTTTGTTGTAGATTTCTGATATGCAATCTTTGTTGAATGTACTTAAATGTACCTAAAAGGCTATGCATAAATTATGAGTTGGGATCAACCCTCATGGGAGCCACATTTATCCACACTCATATTTGATTTAAGTCATATCTGCACCTGTAGCTACACATGAAACAAATAGATTAGAAAAACATATGTGCATTTCAAGTGTGTTTAACAATTTTAATGATTTTCTAGCAACATTTGTAACGCACATGCTTATTGAATGCAGATCAGGACTAACTTATACATGTATGGGTAAATGAACATGTATGGTGTGTAACTTTTCATTGCTTATAGCGATGCTCAAGCACAGTTTCTGATTAATTGTAGGAAACAAGAACCTTAAGGAGCTAAGAACAAACCAGGACAATTGAACGATAGCCAGCCAAGAAGACTTTGAAAAATAACCAGTCATTCACAGGTAATGACTAGTTACTCTCCCTATATGCACTTTATTTTCATTCGTTTACTTATTCATGTATATGTTGATTTTTTTTTAATTGAATAAGAAAGCAATAGTTAAACTCATGGCTTGTGTGAGTTAAATTTATATTTTGTTCAATAAAATAACTTTTTCAGAAGATTTTTTTTGTAAAAATCTTCTTATGTTTCATGCATCTATATAAATGCAATGATCTATAGTTGTGATCTCTCAAGTTATTTCATTTTTATATATGAATGCAACATAGGGAGGTTAAAAATGTATGATTTTGTTTCTTCTTTCTCAATAGGCTCTATCTGATTGAGCCATGGGTGAAAATATGGGTAACACTAACCAAAACCAAACCAGAAAATTGCAACATGGTCTTAAATACCTTATTTGAAAACAAAAACATGGCCTTAAACATAAACACACTGCATACTAAACGCCTTTTACAAAATGAAGGGCTAGGTGCCCTACACCATGGACATAATGCCTTAGGTACTCCGTTCTCACAGATATTTTACAATGTCACTCATACATTCAAGTTTCTCTTATAATTTATACATCATAGGTTCTCATGATGAGGTTAAATTCAAATGAATAACTTGAGATTCCCTCGCTAAGCTTCACATGCTCTTTTATAATTGCTTCAAGTAAAAATTGAGATTTTTCAAGATCATCAAAATAAGGATGCTGCATTGCTTTTTTGGCTGAGATTCTCTTTGATGGCTTATAAGTCAACATTTTCTACAAGGAGAGACCAATAAATTTTTAGTAGTTTACTTACAAATACACAAATTAAAAGAAGAAAAATAAAGAGCATCCAAAATGGAAATGAAATGAAAACAGATGGAAGACACTTATAGACAACAAATCCACACCATTTGGTTAAAACTCGAGAACAACAAGGCATAAATCTTGATGCTTCCATTGAGGATAGGCATGTCGGTCTCTCAACTTAGTCACTCTTGGTCATACATTTTTACTAGGAGTTCCAATATACCTATTGCACACAACACCTCTCATGAATAAAATAACTTGAAATTTGAGATGCTCTTATAATGTCTACATCATAGGTGCTCATGATAAGGTTAACTTCAAATGAATAAATTGAAATTCCCTTACCAAGCTTCACACACACTTTTATAATGGCTCAAAATCATAATTGATATTTTTCAAGATCATCAAAATAAGGATGTTACATTGCTTTTTTGGCCGAGATTCTCTTGGATGACTCGTAAATATGCATTTTCTACAAGGGGACACCAATAAATTTTTAGAATGATACTTACAAATAGGAAAAGTAAAAGAAGATGATAGCATTGGAATCAAATAAATTAATGTGCATACAAATATAAATTAATAAGAACCAATGTGCATACTTACAAATTAATCCAACGAACCATTCAGATCTGCTCTACTCTTTATTGTATCAAGTATTGCCTCATGGTCAGACTCACGAACCTTCCACAAGGTCTTGTTCAAAGTTCTACTCCCATATTTGGTCAAACGAACATTGGAGGCCACAACAAGGTTTGAGTAATGAACAATCTTACAATGTGTGTCAAAGTCCTAAAACAACCAATATTTAACACTCTTATGTGGGTACCTTCTAAGCCATGTTATAGTAACAACAACTAAGCTTGAAGGGTATTCGATGTTTTCTCCATCTATAACTGGGTCCTCCAATTTATTTTTGGCCTTAACACAATGATATAAGTAATAGTCTATTCCCTCTTTGTTGTCTTCATCTGCAATAACTAAATAAACATGCCCTAAATTGATATGTGCAACAAATCTCTTAAAATTAGTCAACATTATGAATACAATACAAAGTAAGATAACAATAGGAATTTAAAAAACTAAGTAGATATATTACTTGGTTGAACTAGATCTAATGCATGGTCAAAGTCAGCTGATGATTCCATCTGTGTTAGTTCTAATGTTGTCAGAGGGTGATATGTTTGAAGGGGGCTCAGATAACTTGTCAACCATTTGTCAACCCACACCATTGACTCACAATCATTCTAGGCTTGCATTGTACATGAAAAAAATCATGCCATCTTCCATGTATTGACTCTCAATGAACCTGCATCTAAGTTAAGGAAAGAGTGTATCCCACTCAATCCTATTAGTGTACAACAGTCCTCATATGGTGAAATTTTAGTATCATCCATCAACCAAAAAAATATATGAATTGACAATGTACCTTCATTACCTCGACCCATTAAAGTATTACACCACTCGACGATTGATTTTGCATCCATCAACTTTGCATTGTCTTTACACTTTAACTCTTCTCATGCTAATTCTCTTTTCACACATGATTTTGCACCATCATGCTCCCCCTTTCCATGCCCAACCTCACAAAAGTTCCACTTATGTTGATGACCTGTAATGACATGCATCCTGCTCAACCAGTAGAACATGCACGAGTTCTTGAACTATGTTGCACAATTATCTAACCATATTATATGTCAACCTTATGCTATGCCCCTCTTAGCCAAATCACTATAGAACATCAAGAAGCCACCTTGCAAAAAAATCTAGAGAATGTGTGTGATCATCACTAATATAAAAGTGACACTCCCTCAATACTTTCTTTTGGTCCTCTGTACTATCAACTGCATGAATGAATGCTATGTGCACAAATATCAAAACCTGTGTGGAGTTGTCATATTGTGATTACACCTCATGGTGTGGTTGTAGAGTGTAGTTCTTTGCAAATTCAACCATTGATACTATGTTTCCAATTGGAAAAGTGTCCTTGCATAGCTTAAATTATGTTCCCAACCATAGGGCTCTATGGGTATGCCTTGCATACTCATACACTATATTGTCACAAAACATGGACATAAACTAATACACTAGAATCTTCTGAATAACCAAATCAAACCTTTTTGCTTGAGACCCATCTTTTGTAACATATGCCACTATTTTATACTTCTTGAACTCTACTAGTTTCTATCCCACCTCATCTATGCTTTCCATATGTTGACATATTAGAATATACTGCAAGCCACCACAACGCTCACATGAACAATACAAGCATGTTGTCCTATAAAATATTTGGCCATGCTCTATTTCACATAATTTTTTTGATAAGAACTCTCTTGAAGATTTTGGTGGGGCTTTTATGCCACAATCCTACAAAACATCGTTAGTACGCAAATATAAACAAATATAATGATAAACATCATAATGGTTAGAGAATTCAATATGTAGTATACAAAAAAAAGTAGTGCATGTGTGATTTATCTTGAGATAAAAAAGGTTAATAATTTCAAAATATCTTTGACAAATACTAATTTAAGGATAATCCTATTGAAATTTACAAAAAAAAATGGGTTTGAGTTGTATCCAAAAAATTCTTTGGATGTGGCTGATGGTTTCAACTACCGATTCTCCTTCTTAACACATCCCTTTGATTTAGAGATGGCCTTGTGTTATTCTTCCAATACTCTTCAATTAGTGTTCTCAATGCTTCAACAATTTTTTTTTCTTTTCATGGCAGTCTCCTCGAGAATGCCCATAATTCATTTGAATCTGTCCCCTCAATTCTTTGCCACCTTTGAATGGATTTTGATAAAGTTTTTCTACTAATTCTTATAAATTCACTTGTCTTTCTAATGAGATGAGATCTCTTTGTTTGAATATTTACCAAAGTCAATGTAATGACATGTTGGGTGATATTACTATCCTTTGAGTGTGACGTATTACCCACACTCTCATAAGAATCCATTAGATTCTTCACAATAGTGTTTTCACTTGATGCATTTGATGTTCTCAACCCAAGAGTCTTCATGATGTTTCTATACTTTATACTTCGCATCATTTCAACAAATAGTTGACATCTTGGAGTCTCATTTAGCCTTTCAAAGAAAAATTTCCAAATGTTATCAGCATATCTTCTACCAGTGCATGCTAGAATCTTACCTTCCATGTGCTGTAAAATATCCTCATTAATATTAATCAAATACTTTAGCTTTCTATGCAAAATTATAGGTGGTGTTCTCCTATGTA
This sequence comes from Sequoia sempervirens, assembly GCA_007258455.2. NCBI lineage: Eukaryota > Viridiplantae > Streptophyta > Pinopsida > Cupressales > Cupressaceae > Sequoia > Sequoia sempervirens. The sequence continues at coordinate 114,987,068 of VDFB02049217.1, read as the reverse complement.
CATGCATCTCAACATTAGAAATTTCATCAATATTTAATTAAGGTGGGCTAGATTGTGTACCTTTGATCAAGGGTGGAGTACAAGACATACCTTGAGGTTCATGTAGGGATGATGGCATACCTTCTTCATCAAATTTTAGTGATGATGTACTCTCAACTTGAGATGCAGTCATATTCACTTGCGGTAGATGGTGTCCCTCCATATCCACTTGCGGTATATGGGGTCCTTCTATATTCACTTTTGCTTAACGGTGTCCCTTCGTATTCACTGGTGGTAGAGGGTGTGTCTCCAACTACAATATCTGAATCTATCTTACCATGATGATTTCACATTTGTGCCCTTTGTGTTGTCAATTCTTTTTCTATTTTTTATGGTCAAGGTTCCTCTTCAATTGGCTTGTTTTTGTCAATCGTATCCAATTTCTTCTTTCCATGATATGTCGTCACCCATTCTCTCCTTTGATTTTTTGGTTTGATACTCTTCATCTGTTAGTTTATTCCTTGTTCATTTCCTTGGCATGGAAAATAATTTTACCTATAGCATGGTAATGATATGAATATTAGTTCCTAAAAAATGTATCCATTCAAATAAATGAAATATATGTCATTCAAGGATTCATAAAAAATACTTACAATCGTCTTGTAGAAGATTATTTCTAGCATAGAAAAAGGTCACATAATTTTTTTTGATGGAATGCCTTAAAGAAATGTGGTAATGTGGCATGCCATGATTGCAAGATAGGCTAAAAATGGAACCATGGACAAGGCATGTGAATTCAAATTCCTTGGCAAGCTAGGTCCCTCACTAGCTTGTCAATGCAATAGGGTTGACAAGGTAGGGGCATCATATGCATCATAGAATTGGGGACTCACGGTGTTGTACATCACCATGAGACCCCATTTCTATGAGGCATGCATTGCCCCTACCTTCTCAACCCTACCACATTGGCAAGCTAGTGGAGCATTGGCATAACAAAGGAATGGGATAACATTCATGACCCCATCCTTAAAACCAACCCTAAGAGTCTTAGGGAAGTGGCTTGTGTGAGAATAAAATAGTCCACTAGCGAGGAGTCTTTGGCATACAAGCTATGATTATGCTGTTTCCTACAGTATATGGTTCCTTTTGTGCATTACTGCTCAGAACTAGTCCATGAATGCATGCAACATTTTAACCCAAATACCGACACCTTCGAAGGGAAAGAACTAAGGGTCATAATTAGTGTGGAGGCTATAAGGGATATGTTATGCATCCCTCCAAGCAAGGGCTATAAAGAAAAAAATATGGAGAAGTTCACTTCAGAAGGGGGAGAAGAGTTCTAGCAGACTAGAGATCTTGCTATGAGCTTTTATAACCAAGAAACCAAAAGGCCTAAATAATATTTTAAGAATCCACCATAGATTCTAGTCATGCACCTCACTTTTAACATAGAATTGCAGGAAGCCTTCTCTATGATGGCTTTCATTTGCAACATGGATGGCGACAAGTGCATGCATGGGTTTCAACTGGGTCTGGGTTTTCAATTGAGAAGACAACATTGTTTATTCTGGTATGACTTTGTAGAAGTCATCATCCCAAAAATATTGAGCTAGATCAAAGAATACAATACACAACATAAATTTATGTTTTCTTCTATCCTCCCTCATATGTTTTTTCACTAGAACCCTGATTTCTTTAAAAAATGTATGCACTTGGCTATTTTTAATGAAAAGGGAGTAAAAAGGCTAGTTTCTGTATGAATTCCCCTCCTCTATGCAACATATGATTACTATGCATTTTAGGACTGCTTCTTGACTCTAATTTTGCAAGAATTTAGTGAAGATGGCATGCTTTATTGGCTCTCTTCTGAGCAAACAAAGTGGATGCAGAGTTTCTGCCCTCCTTGTGGTTGGTTTCTCAAGGAGGATTTCACATTTGTTAGGTGGCATGGCTTTACTGAGGAGCCATTTTGACTCCTAGAATGCATCACAAATAGGGTGTTGGCCCTCGAAGCATTTCAACAACTATCAATTATTGACAAGAAATTTTGTGGAAGGAAAAATAAGAAAGGATTTTTCTTCTGCCCTTTGAGCTTCAAAATAGTTGTAATGGAAAAGAAGCAGACACATGGTCTGCTAGAAGCAAAATTGGATCATCTAGGGCTGGTGTTAATTTGTGATGAGTGGCAATACAACCCCATAAATGACTTAGCGTATCTAAATGTCAAGATGACTCACAACTCCCAGCCTTTACTGGGAAACTCAACAGAACCCATAGTTAGAGCAGGATGACCAATTTGTGGATGTGGACTATATTCCTACTAATGATAGGAGGCCTCCATGGATCTCTTTCTATTTTACTTTGGAAAGTTCTAATGAGAAGCACAAAATAGGGGCCACCCTTCCCAATAATTTGGCCAAGAATTGGAACTAGAGTAAGGAGAAAATTGCAGCCTTCTGGATTTGTTGTTAAGAGATCCAATGCCCTGATTCCCCTTTCCAAGATGTAGACAAGGATGAAAGATTTGATACTCTGTGGAATAGAGGGAATGATGATATTCATGCAAGCAATGATGAGGATGTAGATATGGAGGAAGCTAGGAAATATATAAGGAAGGGAAAGGAGGTGAAACAGGACCAAGTACAAAGCAAAGAAAAGGTACAAAAAAAAAAGGTGATGGAGCAATCCAACCAGACTTCACTAAAAGTGTGGCTAACTGCATCATGGTCGAAGGATTCATCAAAAATATCCAAAGTAACTTGGTCATCTTCAAAGGTCATGGAGGTGGACAATTCTCCACCTAATAAGTGGCAACAAATAGATGCAACCTCTGGAGAGGGCTCATAAGAACTTGCAATGAGCCAAGGATTGGAGTCCTCCACAACTTAGGTATCTTTCTCTCCCCCTCTTCTCACTACACAATCTCTGGTTACTCTTGCTACCTCTGTTGTATTCTCACCCCTAATTACTTCTAGTGTCATCCTTTCTTTTTTTTCTTCTGCTTCCATTGTCACGAGAGGTTTCTCCCAATTCTCCCAAATCAGACATGCAACTTTTACTCCCTCATGGTTTGTCCCACCATTTTTTGCAGCTCAGTCCAAATCTACCATTGCTACCCACTTCAATCCCATTGTGTTAGCTCTGACTCAACCTACCCTACAGATGTAATCCATTATATCTCCACTACTGACACCACTCCCCATGAGTCCATCCTTCACTTCCCTAACTAGGCCTTGGTATAACATTCCCTTGTTCTCCCTATTAATAGTCTCTCTACCAAAGAAGACATTGTCTAGGACCACAACTCTCTTTCCCTTTTGCTATTCCTCTCGATGCACCCTTCACTAGCAATTTGATTATATCACCAACATAATTTATGTCAAATGGAAACAAAACAAGAGCAACACAGGCTATCAGAGTCTAGAAGAGGAAAGAAAAATATGTTGCAAAGTCGGTCGAACCATGTGTGCAGACCCTTTTAAATGAAGCTCGAAAGTTGTTGCATTTCAAAACTATGCATCCAAACACCATCAAGCCATAGGGAGAGATGCAACTGAAGGACTATATGATGCATGTTGTAGGGGTTGATCTATGTGTGGCCTAGCTATAAGACATGGCTGAGCTAATGGAGGAAACCTAGAGAGTGGTTACTACTAACTTCCTCAAGCATAGTCGCCAATTGTAAAAGGAGGATGAGCTAAAAAATGTCAACGAAAGGGTGGTCCTACTGAAGAAGGAAAAAGCAAGGGAGGCTAACATTACAAGAATATCTCAGCAAGCACAGGTAGAAGGTGACAACTCTAGGTGGAAATTGTAAAGTTCCAATCCATGGTTCCCAACCTAGTCACTGAACTATAATAGAAAAACTAGGAATTACAAGACCAGTTGGCATAGGTAGAGGGAGAAGTGAAACAAATGACCAAAGAGATTTGACATCACTGAGCTCAATTGGAGCAAGAAATGTAGCAAAAAGATCAAGAGCTCTAAAGCAAGCAAACTCAATTCAAGAAGGAGATCCAGGAAGTAAGGATTTCCCTAGAAAAGGAATCCACAACCAGAGGACAAGTTGAGGAACAATTGATCACTGAGTTGGGGAATCTGAAGGAATGACTCACTGTTGTGGATAAAATAATTTAGGAGCCAATGCAAGATGTTGGGTTGAAGGAGATGCAAATTGGTGCTCTTTAGAATCCTCTTCAACCTCTTGCTACTCAATCAAATCTCCTCTCAATGGCCCAACAACTATACATTTCTTACTAGGAAAAAGTCAATACTTTTTGTATGATTCTTTAGGAAGCACTACAATTCATGGTGAAAGTTGAAAATTTAAGAAAATAAGTTCATGGAACAATAGAGCAATTCCCACAGTTCATAGTAAAGAAGGTGCTCAAGGTGGAGAAGTTGCTAGAAAAGCTATACACGGTGGCAAATGAGGACCTGGTGAATGCAAGGATTGAAGATCAAAGGTTGGCTACCAAGACAACAAAATAATTCAATCATTACCACATGACCATCCTCTATGCTAGCGATTTCTTGGCAACACTAGGTTGGACTATGAACAATATATGAGAAAAATTCTCTCAACTGACTCAGATGGGCTTGCCCTCCCCATTTCTTTATGATGATTTGGTGGCCACAATAGAGCATATTGCAACAAAAATCAAGGAGAATCAACAAGATTTATTTACCTTTAAAAATTTCATTCAACCCCTTACTATTGAGGACATTGAAGGGGTCACCCACTAGATAGTGCAACTACTCTTTCAACTTGAGTTCGGGACTAGGATATCCATGAAATTTCCCTTCAAAGAGTTGATTGATTTGCATGAGTTGCAAGAGAATTTGTGTGCTATATTGATACCATCTGAGGCCAACTGGCTGCCTCTACATACTACACTCTTGAAGTTCTAAATCCATTGCCCAATAGACAAGGCTCTAGTCCTCAAACCAGAAATTTTGGGTTCCCATTCTACAAGCGAAATGCCCCTAATAGTCACCAAAAGTTGTGGATTAGAAATCCCTTGAGCTCCCTTTGAGTTGATAGAATTTTTTTTCTTAGCCTTGTTTTGTGCCTTATATGCTTATACATATCCAACCCCTTTTTGAAGATTCATGCCCACTTTCTCCACATGTCCGTTGAGTGCTCCTTGCAAGGATTTCCTCCCATGTTTCTCTATAGAGCCTCAATGTGCCTCCACATGTTAACAATGTAGGACTTAATTAGATCACTCCCCTTTGCTTCTCTACCAAGCTCCGCTTGCGTGCCACATAGCATCATTTCATGGGCACCTTTTGGCGGACCCCACAGTCAATGCTCAAGACAAAGAATTCTCCACGTGTCTTCTCCGTAGGGAGTTTCATCGCATGGAAGGGAGGAATGAACAACAAGCCCCACCTTGTCACAACGTGTCCTAACCAACATTGTGGGTCAGTGACATGTGTCTGCATGGGGATTTTACTACTTCCAGATTGGGACCACCACCATCATTCAAGGGGTTGCATCTGGTGCAAAGGTGATTGCATTCCATGCTTTGGAATCTTTTCCATTGCACTAGCCATGGGGAATCATCACGATGGACATCATTGCAAATACAGGGAATATTTTCTATTATTGGCTCCCAGGTAGTAGGAAGCTTCTCTATATAACTACTTCACCTCTCCAAAAATGGTCCCAATTCCAAAGTTTAGAGAATAGACCGAAAATTGTGAATAGACACCAGGCCTTTTGTATTGTTTTTAGATTATTGTTTTAAGATTCATAGACTATTCCATTGTTGTTCATCCTTTCTGTTTCTTAGCTATTTGAAAAAACATTGTGGTATGATGTTATTCTACTAAGTAGTTTATTTGCAAAACTTCTATAATTTAAATATAAGTTTGTTGATTTAGACCGTGTCTTGAACTCTTTTTTCAGTAAATGTGTATGGAGATTATTTTATGTTATTTAATGAACTTCTTAGGCTTTTCATCTGTGCTTTCTGTTATTTCCGGACATGCAAATTGTTGAATGGGCCCTTAAATCCCATTTGAAAGGTAGATTTATTGTGCCCATACCTACATCTTGGCGTATTTCCTTAGTTAGATCTTTATTTTATATATCCGCTTCCTTTTGCCATTCCAAAACCCCAAATACAAAAGAATCTAAATTCTTTAAAAACCCAGAGGTCACTTAGTTTAGAGCAATTGGTCCCCCCATTAATTGAGTTTCCCCTAAGGTTGTTGCTTGACATTTTTAGGCATCAAAAAAGTTGTAGGAGCTGTAGAGGTAACTACCATAGAATTATCTATCCCCTATGATGCTTATATAATTACACCTAATAACAATGTAGCATCCCCATTGTATTTGCTTGCAAGATTTTCTCCAACAAAGGGAGAAAATCAAGCATTTGCATGACCACTGGGTCTAAGACATGGATTATAAATGCTTGATGAAGGATCATATGATTGCAAAAGTCTTGGTCGCACTAGCGAAAAAATTATTTTTTCTCTTTAAGGACTGCAACATGCCTAAGTTGACCTTTTGAACAAACCAAATCTAAAATAAATCAACTTTGAAGGCTTGCAAAAAATAAAAAGAAACACATTAGGATATTAAAACCTTGTCCACTCCCTTTGCACAATCTGTGTAGCTTCTTGGGATTTAAGGATATATTCATGAGTGAATGTAATTGTGGATGCATTTTGATCACATCTCTTGTTGGCCAACTAGTTAGCTAATTGGTTTGCCTCTTTATAACAATGTGTTAACACATACCCTTCTAAATTGTGCATGAGATTCCATACTTGACAAATCACATATTAAATGCTCTAATTTTTTAAACTTTTCTTTTTGCATGCACTTAATGTTAGGAGATATCCACTTAGTCAATTAAAAAAAAGATAGATAACTATTAATAACATCTAGCATTATCTTCAACTAGCTATGACACAACCTCATTGTCATGCTCTTGTGTCTTGTTATTAACTTGAATTTTTTTGGCTTTAAAATAATCCACACTCGGAATGATCCCTCTTATAGGAGAGATTTTTTCCCAACCACTATTATCAAAGTTTTGGAAAGTAATTTTCAAGTTTCTAATATCTACACCTCTTATAATATCATATATTGACCTCCAATTAATAGTATTGGTTCTAGAAATCAATGTATTCTTTATTATATTTTTCATCAACTTTCCTTGGATCCTTGAGCCAAAATTATACATTTTTAAGGCCTAACCTAAAAATAGGAGTGGGGCCTTCTTCCAAAATATTCATAAATCTATTAGCAGACATCTTCAAATTTCAATGTTACATGTTCAACAATGTTAAGGGAAGTGAGTTTAAAAGAAGACTCAATAAGAGTTCTTTTTCCCTGGTATAAGTCCTTGTTTCTCCTTTTCCAAATAAACAATAAAATTTTAATAGAAAGATAAATCCAAAACACATTAAGATCAACATTTAGATGTCTAACATAACCACACAAAATCTCAATCCAAGTGACATTATTCCTACAATCCCATCCCAAAAATTACCCCTAAAGATAAACCAAATAAAACTGACAAACTTACAATTAAAAAATATATACTCAAAATCTTCAAAATGCTTGCAAACAATACAAGAAATTTGAGGACCAACAATAAGTTTTTTAACAACAAAAGCCATCTAAAATAACACTTTTTGGGGTCAATATTCTTGAACCAACATGATTTAATAGTAACAGACCAATATGTTTTCACAAGGTTCAAATTCTAAACTTGTCTAACATGGTTTAAAAAATTTTGGGATTCAATCGATAGGTTATAAAGGCTATGCGACTTGAATTTTAGAAGGGGAGTACTCTCCTTCTACTTGCAATTGTAATAACATTCAGGATTAAATTAACCCTGACAAAAAATTATACCATCTTCAAATATTTTTTTCAAAATAGAGTAAGATCTCTTATTAGACTCATAAATATTAAACTTCTTTTTCATATGCATCCAAGTTTTTAGCTCATTATTACTAATAATATAATGAAATCTAGATATTCCCACGAAACTCCCATGATATGCTTTCCATTGCTACTAAAGACCATAAAAGTGTGGGATGGCTTTAGAACGACCGTTCTTGCACAAACAAATAGATAGGGATTTTGGCCTTTCTACAACAAAGGTTTTATTTCGAACTTTTCGTTCGTAGGAGTTGACCCAATGTGGCAAGAGACCATTGCTTCCCTTCTCATTAGAGCCAACTGCGTGATATTGGTGTTTATTCCAATACCCACATTTATAGCTCGGTTGGAAAGACTCTTGGGTTCAAAGTGTTACCTGTTGAGTCATTCCCTTGGGCGAGTACTTTTTCCCCAAGGAAATCCCTCTAAGATAAATAATAGCGAGTAAATGTATTCATAGTTTGATCAACCTTTGTTTAGAAACAAAGGGAGAACACATGCAATATATTTACTCACACTCGAACAATTTGTTCAATTTTAAACCCAAATTGAAGTGTGTATGGGCAATTACTTATGCAACTTAATGTCACCAAAATCCTTTTGATTCTCAAGATCGCTGTGAGGCATGAGAGAAGTGCATATTCCTTTTGATGATATTACTTTGTGTACATAATTACAAAACAATGCAAACAATTGTTCATTTTAGATCCACAAAGAAAAAGTGAATTTGATTTAAAGCACCAAAGTAAGTGTGACAATTTTCCTTGTTCAATTATTAAACCCCAAAAAATTTTTAGTAAATTCGAGTGCTAATGTTCTTTTTAAGCCTTTTGTAACAAGAATTTAAAAGGTTCTTTTTAAAGCCCAAAGTGAAATTAGTAAGTCCTAAGCATAAAAAGATGACAATTTTTTCTTTAAGAGGAATAATGAATCCTCCAAGAGTGTTAAAAAAACACTAGATTGTTTAAAAAAACTTGTTTTTGTGAAATTTCATCATCATGCTTCTCTTCCTTTTTTTATTTGATTGATCCAACCCATAAGAAAGTTAGTTAGATTCTGTAGAAACAATTGTCAAGAAATTAGAAAACATACAAAAGAACCATAATTTGAAAAAAAGCATGTGCTACAAATAAAATTTCACTTTATACTCCCCTCCAGCGGTGCAATCCATGAAGGCGTCACAGTTTGATTTCACCAGCGGTGCTATATAGCACCACTTACCAATCAACATTGCTCTGTAACCAGACCAGTGAGCACAAATGCATCACCTTTTTGGCTAGTGGTGTAGTTTGTATTTTTGAAAGATTCCCACAGGTCAGATAGGTTCAGTGGCACAGTTTAGAATTCAAAATTCTGGACGGGAAGACATAGGCGTCGCAGTTTGAAGTTGTCAGCGGTTCTATATAGTGACATTGGATAACCAGCAGTGCTAAACAACGACGTTGAGCTCCTAGCGGTGGAGTTTTTCTATAGATAAAGAAAAACACAAAAAAATTGACAAAAAGATGATTAGAAAACGAGATTGTCCTCCTTTTAGCACCAAAATGTTGAACCTAGATCCTAAACCTGCAATAGCACAAGAAACAAACAAAAAATTAGATTGAAAGCAAGTCAGAATATAGATTCCTCAAGAAATTCATTTGAATTGCAAAAGAGAGAGGAAATGAAATGAAGAAAACAATAAAACTTAAAACATATCAAATCCTATTCTAAAGCAAAGCAAACTTGTAATCTCTTGAGGGAATTGGTGCCAATTTGATGTGAAAATTGGCCCTTTCCCAACTCCAATGATGCAATGGTGATTTGGTGATGAAAGTTGATCCACTTTGATGAAGAGTGATGAGTGCTCCAAGATAAATTTCTGCATAACTTAGCTATAAACTCAATGATGTGGATGAATATTGGTAAATATTTGAGCATAGTAAGTTTACTCAAATTGTGGATGCCAAATACAATAGAGTAGCTCTCTATTTATAGAATGACAAGTTGAAGGATTTCCCAAAATAGAGCAATGTGGGACTAAATTTCATCCAATGGAAAAAAGTGCCACTTGTCACCTTGTGAGTGGATGGAGGATGTGCAAGTTTTGATGAATGTGATATTTGAATTTTGAAATTGTATTAATGGCAAGGTGGAGGGAGAGTCAAATAGAGTTATGGCCACTTGGCTCAATACAAAAGGACTTGTAAGAGGGAATGAATGTCTTGTTGGAAGGCCAAAGTCAACTTAGATTCGAATTTCAAATTGGAAGAATATTCTCCAAAGATGCCATGTTGAAGATAAATAGAGATTTAATAAATCAAATAATGCAAGATGAAAAAGATGGAGGATGGGACATGAGAAGAGATTAAATTAATCAAGGTTAATTAATTTAATGAATGATTAGGTGATTTGAATAATTGATTTAGATTTTTGGGTTGAAATAAATCAAAAAGAGGTGAAAATGATTAAGACCTAGTTAAATAAATATTTTGATTTATTTAACCAAAGGGGGTGATGTTTATTAAATTAGATAAATATTTGATTTATTTAATTTAATAGAGGAACTATAGAGATTTAATTAAATAAAATGAATTACTTAATTAAAACAAAGATTTAGGAATTAATTAAATAAAATGGTTTATTTAATTAACGAGTAATGATGACTTAACAAGATAACATTGATTTATTTTATTAAGAGATGAATCAAATACAGGTTATTCGATTAAATGGTTAGACCGAGGAATGCTTTAGGATGAAATGGTGTTAGTAGTTAGCATCAAATGTGCAATGTCAATTAGTACATTTTACGTGTCTACATTTTTCCCCTCTTTGAAGCAATGCACTCATTGCGTTGGTTCAAAGAATAAATGGTCTCGATCAAAGCCAAGATTTTTTTCTTTTTCAAATTTTTTCCTCACTACTGTCCTGACAAGAGAAAACATGCTAATATATTGCCCCCTTGAGAGATTGGACAAAAATTTTAATTTTTGGGTCATCTCATGAAAAAAGAGGACAATTTTCCTGACAGGTCCAAAAAGGCTCCATGAGGCCAAAAATGTGTCTAAACACGATAAAACGATGCAAAACAGGCCTCAACCAGACAAAAACAGGTTCAAGAGTTCAAAACCCTAGTAGGATAGCCAAATAGGGTCAAGAAACCCTTATTTTTAGGCTTAAAAAGGCTACAAGGGGTCACTTTTGATTCACTTTCCTACTTAGCCCTTTAGTGATTTTGTGATTTGAGCTCTGATATTCTAAGGAGATGGCACACCGACAGCTTTCAATGCACATTTCTAATTAAGTCCAGACATACCAACGACCTCTCGACATTGGGGCACTGGTAAATGATCCTTACCTGAGCTTTGTCTTTCATTTTTTGCATTCATTTAATGTTTTTAAACTTAGTTCCTTCGTAGCAGTGCTATATAGCACCGCTCAAAAATCAAACTATACTGCTCGGTAGGTCAAATTGACCCACCATCATTAAAGTGCACTGCAGCAGTGGAGTTTGGAGTTTGGAAACAAACTTCAAACTTCGACGCTTATGCAACCCCTAACGGGGGCATTTCAAATTTCGACGCGACAGTGGACTTTAGACTAGGACCCTGAAAAACTATGTCACTTTTTAGAAAAGTGCACTACGGTGATGCATTTTAAGATTTTGGCACTCCAACATCGTAGTTTGAAATTCAAACTACGACGCCTTCACAAATAGCAATGTTGGGCTAGTTTTTTGGACACTCGGAATAAAATTTCTCAAAATTTTTAACATGGTGACCTTTCATAATGCAAGATGTGGCGAGGGAGCTCTATTCTAGGGAGCATAGATCATGGGAGATTTTCGGTTACCTACGAGATCTGAGCAATAGGGAGTAGGATCGGCTGTAGGACATGGGATTATGGTACATTGCTTATGCAGCACCCAGGCGGACCCACCTTGGGATGATGTCAATGCTTGCCAAGAGATGGCATAGTGAGGCCACCGTCACCCTAGAGGACATGTGGCAGATCCTTAGATTGTTGATTCATGGGTGGCATGTTATTCACGACATGGATGCTGGATGAGATGCTTGTCATACAGTCATTGCTACAGAGGATGTTATCTACTGCGAGGGTCAAATAGAGTTAGAGCGTCACATGGCCCTGACTTCACCCTTCTGCTTGGTGGTTGCAGCAATTATTTTAGGTCTCATTGCCCCAAATCGATGAGGCTGATATTTTAGTCCTAGCTAGGGGCTCTGCTGGGAGCGGATGGTGACGCATGATAGGCCTATTCATTTTTCTTGGGGGCTTGTCCTTCTAGCCTCCCTCTACACGGATTTGCATGAGTACATCTAACTTGACGGTAGAGAACTTGGAGCAAGTGCTACACTTCTTCACATGTGGGCGTGGGAGCACATCTTTGTTTTCCAACCGCAAGTTGTTCCAGTGCCGATGGGGCTTGATGATCCCCTAGTGTGGTGCTACAGAGGTGGTATGTCTTTTACACACATGGGTGAGCATGAGATTCCTCACTAGAGAAGGGTCCTGGATGATATGCAGGTTTTCATATGGTGCCCATACCTTGGTCGCCTCGCATGGGCCGATGATGCACAAAAAATATTCTTTGCCCACTAGGACCGCTTTATGCAAGGCCGAGAGCATATGATGGTTGAGAGATACCTACTAGGGTGCATTCAACATCAGTTCAGTGAGCCACAGGACCGACCAGATGACACCTACGTAGCTATATTTTTTCACATGATATTGTAGGGTTTGTGGGGGCAATAAATTCCTAATTTTGAGATAGTGGATAACTTTAGATAGTTGGTAGCTCGGCCATGGGTCTATGATCAGGGGCCTATAGATCTAGGCATGAAATAGGCTTACAGAGATTGGTTTCGACCACCCCTACAGTTGATAGTTCCAGGAGCACCCTCTATTCGACAGAGATCAAGGGGCAAAGGGGGAGGATGAGGACAAAGAGATGGTGAGTGGTAGGACCAGTCGGTCAGGGTTCTAGTTTAGCCAATCCATGCAGATGTTCAGATGCAGGTCCAGGACCAGGTGCCAGCCAGGTAGTAGGATTAGGTAGATGCACCACCATGGTTTGAGGGTGAGGATTAGCCTCATGTGCAGCCCCCATGAGTACAACCAATAGGACAACCAAATCCTCAAGATGCATTGATTGCACAGCTGTAGGTTCAGGTTCAGACTTTGACGGTGGAGAGGGATCAGGCCATTTTGTAGAGACAGGCCACAAAGCTACAGGTGGCCATAGAGATGGGTAGGAGACAGTAGTTGGAAAGCATGGTAGCCTCCTCCTCTTAGAGCACAATGCCTCTTCATTCTTACAGGGAGGCTATCCAGGAGGTAGACTATTATTACTTGCATTATCATCAGACCATACTTAGAGCATACTGGGCCCCAAATTACTCGCAGGGGACCAGCCATAAACTGGTAGAGGGTCATGGTGACAGAGGTGAGGGTAGTAGACAGGAGGGGTAGGCCTTATTTTGATTGAGATATTATTCTTTCATGCCATATGGGCTCATTTTTGATAGCCTGTTGGGCCTTTTTGTACTTATTGACATACACATGTACAATGATTTGATTATTTTGTACTATGACAGTTATCCAATGATATATGAGATGATGATGTTGATATGATGTGATGTGTATCATTTATTTATTATGCATTCATGGATGGTTCTATTTCTATATGCTATGCAATAATGTTATGGTGTTATGTGATCTGTGTATGGATACATTATGTGATGGTTATGTGACTGATATATGATATGCATGATGATGTTTACTTTTTTATGATGATGTCATCCATATGATGATTTATGTATGTTGATGCAAATGTGATGATTTTAAGATGGTTAGAATAACAAATCTATATTATTCTAAACAACTTAAATGATAATGTAATGCATGTGAGATATATGATGTGATATACAAAATGGTATGGAGATTATTTGTAAAATGAATATGCAAAAATGATTGCGATGTGGTTATTTATGAGATGTTCTATATGATATGGATGAATGATGGATGATATGTATGTTTTTATGCTTATATATGATGTAATGTGTATGCAATGGTCATGCTCTATATAGTATGCCTTGATGGTGCAAATGAGATTTTCTTAAGATGCTGAGAATAACAAATATATATTATCTTAAACATATTAGAAGATTGTGAGATGTATGTGATGCATTTGTTAATGATGTGATGTGATGTATTATATGAAATGATATGTTAATGTAAAGTAGTATGATGATGCTTTATGTTATGAAAAATGACTATAATGTGAGAGATGACTTTATGATGCTTTATGTTATGCAAAATGAATATAATGTGAGAGATGACTTTATGATGTTCATGTGATGACAAAATAAATGTTTTTATGAGATGGTTTATATGAATATGTATGCTTATAATGTGATGGATTATCTATAATTCTCACATACCTATTATGTTTGATTATGCATTAGATGGTAATATGAGATGATTATGGAATGCTTTATGTAAATGAAAGTTATGCTATGGTTTATGTGATGAATGCAATGTGATGGAAAATAGATTTAATACAATGTGATAAACAAAAAATGGATGTTTTGTGACGCTTTATGAATATGCTTATTTATGAAAAGTGCTTATAATAACACATTTATATGATGATGGAGATGCAATGCATATGTTTCATATATGATATGTTATGCAATATGCTAATGATTTGTGGATGCAAGATCGATGATGATGATGATGATTAACTATCATAGTACCTTGTTAGCGTGAAGAGCAAGAAGGGATGAAAGAGAAGAAGACATTCCACCAAGACATAAGATGATGACTACTTGCCAAGGAGTTAGGATTTTCAAAGGTCCAATTTCCTTATGTTTGATAACACACATGGTACAATGCATCAAGGTATAGAGAACCAGGATGATATTGTACCTAGCGTGATGGACTTTGACTTAACAAACAGATGGGAGTATTCTTGTTCACACTTGACATACGGAAACCTTGCTAGGATGCACTTTAGAAGTTTCCAACATCTTAGAACAAAACATGAAAAGGTATAAACTATCAATGTAATAGTAAACAAATTTTCTAAAACATCCTCCATACATATCTAAAAAAGCAAGTATTCACTGAGTTATATTACAAGAACCTCCAACAAGCATAGTAGACAAAATATATTGATCGTTGCCCCATTCCTATCTCTCTAAATCCATTTGTTTGGGCATCATTGAGAGGTTATTGGAATGAGCACAAAGAGATAAATCAAAAAGAAAAGATCAAGTAAACAAATAAGTCAATGTTCTTCATACCGCTAGCCAAAGGAAACTATGTTTTTGAAGGATAAGACCCAAAAATTATTGCCAATAGATGATGTCCATTGTCAAAACGATATATTCTAGGACATATTAGTGGATGGTGGCATGTCATTTTGTTTATCCAAAGTGCTTGGTCTAATAAAAAGGTATCCACTATAGGAAGGATTCATCCTAGGACGTGATTTTATCAGATAATGATGAGATTGTTTTAAGATTGATAAGCTATTGGTACAAAAAGTTGATCAACTTGTTTATTGACTGACTTAAACCTGAGACTTGACGTTTTGAGTTTTCACTTTTCGCTAGCTAGACTTGTTTCTAATTGTTTCACCAAAGGTTTGAGGATGGTGATTGTTTATTGTGAGTGATGTTATTGTAGGTGAAACGAGATGAGATAGATGGATTTTCAAATATTTGGATGTTTTTGGAGTTGTGCAATGTTTTGAGGTTGTTTTTGGTATTTTTTGAGATTTTCTAAATGTTTTGGTTTTCAAATTTCCAATGTTTTTGGGATTTTCTGAGGTTTTGACCAAGAGACTAACCTAAGGACCTATCCTAGGGGCCTCGAGGGCTAATCAACAGATTAGCCTTGCCTACATTATACACATAGAGACCACATAGTTTGACTAGATGACTTGACTGATTTACAGATGAAGATATACATGGTGAAATGTCAGTTTATTATGACAGACTCCTACAAGATAGACCTAAGTGTATCGGGGGATGATCAAAGATCAACCTTTCCTACGTTCAAGGCTCAAAGACCCATAGTTCGACAAGATGACTCTATTTTTGACTTTTTTTGACTTTTTGACCTATTTTTGGATTTTGACATGTTTTGAATGTTTTTGAATTTTTGGTGATTTATTAATGTTTCTGGATTTTTTGATGTTCTAATGTTTTTGAATTTTCTAATTTTTTGATGTTTTTGGATTTTTTGATTTTAGGACTTCAAGAATATACATGAATCTGATCCGATGTGAACATGCCCCCAGCTTGATGCAATAGACTACTTCAATAAAGGCATGAAAAACTGACCTTGGGAATGGGTCGAGTAGTCCTAGGATGGATCATGATACAAACATCGTACCAAGCTATGATGCGGATGTGGGTGGATGAGTGATGGAGATTTGAATGCAATGGATGATGGAAACACAATGGATGGATAATATAGAACAAGTCCTAAAGATCCTGGTGGAAGGAAAGTGCTTATTTACACAAGTTGCATGTTTGCCAGGTTTTCACCAAGGTGCTTGTCCAAAGTGCCATCGAAGTGGTTTTTACCAAAATATGCCTACTCTACTGCTAGACATGCTTTCTTAATGAATGAGTAATTTAACTCATGATCGACCATTTTCCTATTGATATAATATATGGCCTTTTTTGTTCCATTTTCATTGTGTTGAGCTAGAAGAGCTCCAAGGGCTGATATTATTGCTGATATAGAGAATTAATGGCTTTCTTGGGATTGGTGGCATTAGGGCAGGTGGTGTAAGAAAATATTCTTTGATCTTATTGAAGGCTTCCTCACACTTGTTATCCCATTTGTGCTACTCCCTTGTGAAGTAGGTGAGAGTATGGATTATGTTTATCTACCAGTTGTGTTATGAATCTTTGGATGGACTAAAGCTTGCCTTGGAGACCTCTTAATTTTTTTAATGTTTTGAGTGCCTCCATCTCAAGGATTTCTTTTACTTTTGTTGGATCTACCTCAACACCTCTCATTGACACTATGTATCCTAGCAACTTTCCTGATTGTATGTTGAAGACACACTTCTTTGGATTTAATTGGACCTTGTATTCCTCTAGCCTGCCAAAAATGGCACTTAAGGTTGCTATGAGATCCTTCCTCTTTTTGGATTTGGCTAGTATGTCATTGAAATAATCTTTGACTATTTTATGGATCATGTCATGGAATATTAACGTCATGTCCCTTTGGTATGTTGCTCCTGCATTCTTCAAGCCAAATGGCATCGTATTCCAGTAGTAAGTTCCCCATGGACAAGTGAAGGACATTTTGTGTTGGTCTTCTTTAGCAATCATTATCTGGTTGTATCCCAAGAAATCGTCCATCAAGGAAAGCATTTCATGTCTTGCCATCATGTCTACAATCATGTCAATAGCAGGCAATGGGTAATCATCTCTTGGACATGCTTTTTTTAAGTCCTTAAAATTTGTGCAGATTTTGATGCCCCCATCAGGTTTT
The DNA here is from genome assembly GCA_007258455.2 of Sequoia sempervirens. Classification (NCBI taxonomy): domain Eukaryota; kingdom Viridiplantae; phylum Streptophyta; class Pinopsida; order Cupressales; family Cupressaceae; genus Sequoia; species Sequoia sempervirens. The sequence continues at coordinate 114,969,664 of VDFB02049217.1, read as the reverse complement.
GAGATAGGAACTAGGTTTGACACCCATTCTGGATAATCTATTGGTCGAATGAGTCCTGCATCCAATAGCTTCTTTAGTTCCATTTTGACTAGCAAGGTGATTTGAGGGTGTATTTTCCTGAGCTTTTGTCTAACAAGCTTTGCTTCAAAGTACACTACTAGGTGATGAACTACAATTTATGGTTCAAGCCCTGGCATGTCTGTGTAGCTCTATGCAAAGTTAACTTGTCTTTCTATCAAGAATGATACTAAGAGCTCTTGTTCCTCTGACAGTAATGACTCTGCATAAAATGTGATGTGTGGGGTTTCCTTTGTTCCTAGATTATCTGGCTTGCACTTTTCTACTAGTACTCTTGATTTTTCCTGATGAAGGGCCCTGAAAAGAAGATTGAATCCCCCATCCTTAGGTTCCTTAGAGAGGTTTTCACCATTGGATGCATCCTTTCTTTTTAATTTTTTCTTGGTGAAGAGTGCCACAGTGTGGTTTTCACTCAAGGACTTTGATATTATTCCTAATTTCTCACTTTTGCAACTAAGGGATTCAATCATTTCCCCATAATATGTGTGTGTATCTAGCTCAATGATGAATCCTGCTTTTTGATCCCCACATGGAATATTATCCCATAGTCCCATGAATCCTAAGAGCACCTCATCATTTTTCAATGTGTCAAAAATTGGTGGTCCTCATTGGTCATAATCGATGAGTTGGGGGTAAACTAGGAAGATTTCATGATTTTGATGGTCTGACTTAAAGGATAAGGTGCTAATCATAAGAAGTGTGGCATCCTCAAAGAGCATACATAGGTTGGTTATGGGATCCTCGTCATCACTACTACTACAAACGTCAGTTATGTCAAATGTGAAGTTGTCTATGACTCGACCTATAAATATGGGAAGTTCAGCTGCAAATTGCTAAGGAGGATTATTGACCTTTCTAATTGGAGGACTTCGGCCATGTATGTTTATACTTGGAGGGGTACATCCAAGACCAATATTTCTCATTCAAGTCTCTAGAATGATAGGTATTATAAGCCCATTGTCATTTTTCCCAAGTCTTTGGTTTCTATCATAGCCCATTGCGAGCATCATTTGCAAACCTTTGCTTTTTTCATCCATTGGTAGATTGGTTGCTGGTCTATTATCTTGGTATAGGAGATGAGATGGGTCCTCCTCTATGACTTCTTGGATGAGATCTCCCCAACTTCTGAAGTTGGGATATTCTTCAAGGGATTTTTGAGATGTAGAGGCTTCATTTGATTGTGGACATCCTTGTGATCTAGGAGATTGTGGTAGCTCTCCTACCACAAAAGCATTTTTTGAAATCATGTAGTTTCCACAACCATTGTATTGGATAATGAATTTGATATAAGCGATGGTGGGAATGGCGGGAGTGGTGGGTGTCTCTATCATAGAAGTGGAAGTGAGAGTGGCTAGATCAATGTACGGTGTTGATGGTACTTCATCATTTTTAAGCACTTGAGGTATTTTGTAGTATTTTTCCTCAAGGTTCTTGCAATAAGAGAATGGTTTAGGATCTCCATGGATGGTGACCTCTTGTCCTTCATATGTGAATTTGACACATTGATGGAAATTTGATGTTATCACTTGCATTACATGGATCCATGGATGTCCCAGGAGAATGTTATAAGGCAAGTCAAGGTCTAGGACCTGACAAGTGGTTTCCATGATGGCTGGCCCTACTTGAATAGGGATTTTGATTGTTCCTTAGGACACTCTTTCTTGATCATCATATGCTCTAATTGTAATGCCCTTTCCTTTGTTGATGGAATCCTCTGAGATTTTTAACTGCTTAATGAGCTTGAGGGAACAAATATTCAAGCCTGCACCTCCATCCACCAAGACTCACTTGACTTTGCTCTTTTGCACTAGGACCTCTAAATGGAGTGCATGGTTATGAGATGGTTAAGTGGGGAAATCTTGGTCAGAGAATGTAAGGAGGTTTGGAGTGATGATGTTGTTGACCATAGCTTGGAATTGTTCCACATCAAGATTTGTGAGGATGGTGGATGAAGCCAATGCTTCCTCAAGGATTTTCTTGTTGGCAGATGAGATTTTTAATAACTCCATGATGGAGATTTGTGTTGGCATTCTCCTTAGCTGATCAAGGACATTGTAACCATTGGGAAAATATTTTGAATTGGACATGAAAGTTTTGTTTGGTTGAGATGATCCTACGATAGTAACTTTTCTGCCTCTTGTGGTGACTCCATAATTAGCCTAAGCTCCTTTGAGAGTGATTACTGCATAGTATTCATCTTCACATTTTTTAAGGTTCCTTTCCCCTTATCAATGTTATTGTTCCCTTTATTATTATGGTTATGCATCGGATTCATGTATATTTTGAGTTTATGGTTTCTTGTTAGTTGTTCCACATTTATGATCCTTTGATCAATAAGTTCTTGGACTATGTTCTTTAGTCTCATGCAATTGTTCATGGTGTGCCCTTTGATTTTGTGGAAGTCATAGAGTTGATTTTCATTGTACCAAGGAGGTTTAACATCTGGTTCTTGGTAGTTCTTGTAGATGGGAATCTTGATGAGGTTTTCATTTAGTAATTTCTTCATGATGACTTCGAGTGGTTCCCCAAGAGTAGTGTACTTTCATTTGGTGAAGTTTTTATTTTGTTGGGGTGCTCCTCTTTGGTCATTGACATTATTGATCGCTTGGTTGCTTGGTTGTTTTGTTGTTGTGTTCACTTGATGATGATTTTGGATTTGCTGTTGTGGTACGGGTGTGTTTTGCTGACAGGCATTGATGAAAACTTTGGCATCGACAACACCATCATTGGTAATATTTTTGTTTCTTTCCCATGTGTGATGTTTTTCATTTTAATTGGTGGGTGGACGATTATTTTGTTGTTCGGGATATGAAGTTGATCCTCCAGGTTGTGTCATAAGGGCTCATTCGATGCTGAACACCTTGGAAATCAACTAGTCATACGTGGTGTCCCTTGGACCTTGAGATGGAATGCCAAGAGGCGGTCAAGGTTGGATATGATAGTGCATACTTGTTGTTCCTCAGGCATGACCCATTTTCTTCGATTGGCCTTGGATCATCATCATTGTAGGAATGAAGCAAATGATTCATTCTTACCTTGTTTTAGAGCTGAGAGTTCCTCTAGAATAACATGCATGGTGATATTGCATGTGTAGTTTTTGATGAATGTGTCTATGATTTCTTGGAATGTCTTGATGCCTGTAGGTAGGCGAGAGAACCATTCCATGGTGTGGCCAGCCAAACTCCTAGGAAATAGCTGCATCAGATAGGTATCATCATACGTGAATTCCATGCAATGAACCTAGAATTCCCTGATGTGATCTTTAGGGTTTCCCATCCCACGATACTTGTCAAACTTGGGGCTCTCAAATCCCTTCAGGAATGGTTTCATCACAAGGCTCTGGTTGAATGGATAAGGACATAAGTTAGTAGATGTTCTTGTGGTTCGTCCTGATTGAAGGTTGAGCACTTGTTGCGAGAGCAACCTGATTTTTGTTGTCACATCATTTTTATGGATTAGGAGGTGGGATGAATGTGTTATGAGGTGGTTTGCTAGTGGTATTTTCACATTCTATGAGCCATGTATGCTTGCACTTCCTGCTATATAAAAAATGCTTGTTGTTAGTCTTATTATTGCTACCCCAAGATTTCCTGTTGTTGAGCCTGTTGTTGTGCTTGTTGTTGCACCAACATTGGTTGTTGTTGGGCTGCTAATTGGGCTACTTCTTGCTACTCTTGGTATTGTTTTATCGCTTGTTGATATGCTTGTAGTTGTGCTACTTTTTTTTGTGCAAGATACTATGCTTGTGCCTGTGCTTGTTGTGCTTGATATTGGGCATGTGCCTAAGCTTGAGCTTGAGCTTTTCCTTGTGCTTGTGCATGGGCTTGTGCTTGTTCCACTTGTTGCAATAATATTTGGGCTTGAGCATATTTTTGTGCTTGTAATGTGGCTTGGGTTGCTTGAGCAACTTATGCAGCTTGAGCGGCTTGTTAAGTAGCTAGTTGTGTGGATTTTTGTTTTTATACTTGCAAGAATTCCTTTTTATAAGCAGCTTGTTGAGTTGCTTGCAATGCAATGTTCTATTGATTTGATGTACTAGAGCTTGGTGGTGGTGGAGGTGGAATGTTTCTTGTGGTGGTTGTGAGAGGTGTTGTTGTATTTGGGGTTTGAGTGGTGGATGGTGCGATCGATGTGGTTGTTCCTTGAGAGACCATGCTTTGAGATGTTAGGGGGTAGTTGATGAGGTAATGATTGTTTGTGTAGTTTTCATCTATTGTTATGATGTCAATGAAAAGTTTTGAGAGTTTGGTGTGATGCTTTGATTGATGTTCAGGATGTTGGTTTGATTTTGATTGATATTTGGTAAAGGTGGGAGCCCTAGGTCAAGTAGTGATGTGGATGATGGTGTTAATGGTGAAAGAGGTGAAAATGTGAGGGATGTGATCTCTTGAGGAAATGGCATAGTGTCAAAAATTCCCCCTGGTCCAAATATGTCACCCTCTCCTTGTGAAGTTATGGGGAGAAAGGTTTGGGGTGTTGCACAAAAGGATGATGACGATGGATCATTAGGATAATGGAAAGTGAGAGGGGCATAATTATGTAATGGATTTTGGGGTATGTTTTATTCCAAAATGGTGTTTGCATCCAAGTCTTGATTATTGACAAAGGGATGTGTTTGAATGGCATTAATAAATTCACTTCCCTTATTAACATTAGGTTGAGTTGGAAAAATAGATGTTGTGATTTGCGGGATGTTTTGAGTGATGCTTTGGGATGGGGGTGTAGATGAGATGGGGAGTGTGGATGAAATTGGAGGCATGACCTCTAAAGATGGTTCCACTATAGAGCTCATGTTGAAATCAAGAGGTAGTTTAGCCCCCTGTTTTCCTAGTTCGAGCATGTATAGTGAAGGGTTAAGTCTCACCATGATATTGATGATCTTATGGTTCTTTAGATTTTGGATCATTTCGGTGATTTCCTCGTGTGACATCCAAAAGGTAAGATCTTCTTCTTGGTTTTCCTCTTGTGGATTTTGTGATCATGGGAGAAAGTTAGTCAAAGGATTGCTTGATTCAATGGGATTCATTTTAGAGTTTGTTTGGCTTAGGTCACTTGAAGTGGGTGTTTCTTTGTTGGCTTCCATGTTATTCTTGTGTTGAGATCTATTCTACACCATAAAATAGGGATCAATTTTGAAGACTATAGGAGATGAATCTCTACTTCTTTGGATTGATCTAACTTTAGGCACATAAGAGAAAATTTAGGATGATTCCAAGATCAAAGGATGATAATGATATGGATGTAAGATGGATGTTTGACGAATGTTTGGAACTCTTTGAAAAAATATTGAAGGGTATGTTTAAACTTTAGGACTTGATTTTGGATTGATTTGTTTTAGATTTGGATTTTGGTGGACTCAAAAACTCTAAGAGGTTGGATGTTGTCTTAGAGTTAAATTGTTCACAAGATGCTAATTTTTCTAGGTGTGGGGAGAAGGATTTATCTAAACACTCCTGTCCAAACAAGATGATTTTGATAATGAACTCCTAAATCCCAAGATGTTGGATGTTTATTGATGGATGAATTTGTTCACAAGTTTTGATAATTTGATCAAATATGTGGAGAAGGATGCATCTACACACTTCTAATCAAAAAAGTTTATTTTGGATTGTTTTCAAATGATTTTCCCAAAGTTTTAACATGAAGGATTTTTCTAAGATTTTTGAAGAGTTGATGATGAGATGATTTTGGTTTTGATGTTCAAAGATGGATGAAGGTTTGATTTTGATCTTAGGATGTACCTAAAAAGACACTTGTTTACTAGACCTCGGTATTGAAAAACATACAATACTCCTAAGGACCTTTCAACCAAGAAGTGGTTCAAACTGAGCATACATTTTTGGATTGTTCAAAGGGATGAGTCTATAGAATCTTGTCAATTTTTTGCTTATCTTGATATGTTGCTTTTTATTACACTTCCTAATGTATTTCTTGATGACCTTTCGAGTGTGACTCCTAAATTTTAAACTTTGACTCAAGGACTTTCATTTTGGGATTTTGACTTTCTTGGAAATCATGAGGAATTAACACATGTGAGAGCCAATTTTGTTATTTTTTTGTAGTGATTTTGTTTTACCACAAACACTTCTTTGAGTAGATTTACAAACTAGATGTCCAATGTCTCAATTTCTTCAAATCCCACATAGCATGCTATGTGGAAATTTGATGAATTTAAGGCAAGGGTTACCTTATTGTTTAACTTTAGTAGGAAAATCAAGATGTAAATCCAAGTGTTAGAAACCTCTAAGGATGTGAATCCCAAGGGAAAGAAATAACACATGAATTTGGTCAATTTTATTTGCCTCCTAAAGGGTTTGAAATTTTGATGATGATGTTAAGTGTTTGTTTCCAAATGTTTTCGAATAAGCAAAGCATTTTTTAACCAAGAATAAGAAAAAACTTATGGATATGAAAGACAATATTTATTGAGTCCCCACTTGGACAAGTTGAACTACGCTTATCTTTAGAAAACGGTTAGATGCTTGACCCCACTGGCTCCCCTCCATGACACTCACTTATACAAGGTAGCCAAGCATCAACACCCATGAAACTCCCATAGCATGCTTTCTATTTCTACTAAAGACAATAAAAGTGTGGGGTGGCTTTAGAACAACTATTCTTGCCCCAACAAATAGATAGGGATTTTGGCCTTTCTACAACAAGGGTTTCATTTCAGACTTTCCATTCCTAGGAGTTGACCCAACGTGGTGAGAGACCATTGTTGCCCTACTCGTCAGAGCCAACTACGTGATATTAGAATTTATTCCAATTCCCACATTTATATCCCAGATAGAAATATGGGTTCAGAGTGTTACTAATTGAGTCGTTCCCTTGGGTGATACTTTATCCCCAAGGCATGTCCTCTAAGATAAATAATAAGCGAGTAAATGTATTCATAGTTTGATCAACCTTTGTTTAGAAACAAAGGGAGAACACATGCAATAGATTTACTCACGCTTGCTTAATTTTTTCAATTTTAAACCCAAATTGAAGTGTGCATGGGTGATTATTTATGCAACTTAATGTCACCAAAAGCCTTTTGATTCTCAAGATCACTGTGAGGTGCAAGAGAAGTGCATATGTATTTTGATGATATTACTTTGTGTACGTAATTACAAAACAATGCAAACACTTGTTCATTTTAAATCCACAAAGAAAAAAGTGAATTCGTTTTAAAACACCAAAGTAAGTGTGACAATTTTCCTTGTTCAATTATTAAACCCAAAACAAACTTTAGTAAATTCGAGTCCTAATGTTCTTTTTAAGCCTTTTGTAAAAAGAATTTAAAAGGTTCTTTTTAAAGCCAAAAATGAAATTAGTAAGTCCTAAGCATAAAAAGATGACAATTTTTTCTTTAAGAGGAATAATGAGTCCTCCAAGAGTGTTAAAAAAACACTAGCGTGTTTAAAAACACTTTTTTTTGTGAAATGCCATCATCATGCTTCTCTTCCATTTTCTCTTTGATTGATCCAACCCACAAGAAAGTCAGATAGATTCTATAGAAAAAATGGTCAAGAAAGCAAAAAATAGACAAAAGAACCATAATTTGAAAAAAAGCACGTGCTACAAATAAAATTTCACTTTATACTCCCCTCCAGTGGTGCAATCCATGAAGGCGTCACAGTTTGATTTCACCAGCGATGTTGTATAGCACCGCTTACCAGTTAGCATTGCTCTGTAACCAGACCAGTGAGCATGAATGCGTCACCCTTTTGGCCAATGGTGCAGTTTGTATTTTTGAAAGATTCCCATAGGTCAAACAAGTTCAATGACAGTTTAAAATTTAGAATTTTGGGCAGGAAGATAGAGGCGTCACAGTTTGAAGTTGTCAGCGGTTTTATATAGCGACGTTGGAGAACCAGTGGTTCTAAATAGCGATATTGAGATCCTAGCGGCAGAGTTTTTCTATAGACAAAGAAAAACATGAAAATTTTGACAAAAAGATGATTAGAAAATGAGATTGTCCTCCTTCTAGTGCCAAAATGTTGAAGCTAGATCCTAAACCTGCAATAGCACAAGAAACAAACAACAAATTAGATTGAAAGCAAGTTAGAATATAGATTCCTTAATAAATTCATTTGAATTGCAAAAGAGAGAGGAAATGAAATGAAGAACACAATAAAACTTAAAACATATCAAATCCTATTCTAAAGCAAAGCAAACTTGTAATCCCTTGAGGGAATTGGTGCCAATTTGATGTCAAAATTGGCCCCTTCCCAACTCCAATGATGCAATGGTTATTTGGTGATGAAATTTGATCCACTTTGATGAAGAGTGATTAGTGCTCCAAGATAAAAATATGCATAACCTAGCTATAAACTCAATGATGTAGATGAATATTGCTAAAGATTTGAGCATAGTAAGTTTACTCAAATTGTGGATGTCAAATACAATAGGGTAGCTCTCTATTTATAAAATGACAAGTTGAAGGATTTCCCAAAATAGAGCAATGTGGGACTAAATTTCATTTGATGGCAAAGCACCACTTGTCACCTTGTGAGTGGATGGAGGATGTGCAAGTTTTGATGAATGTGCCAATAAATGCCAATATTTGAATTTTGAAATTGTATTAATGGCAAGGTGGAGGGAGAGTCAAATAGAGTTATGGCCACTTGGCTCAATGCAAAAGGACTTGTAAGAGGGAATGAATGCCTTGTTGGAAGGACAAAGTCAACTTAGATTTGAATTTCAAATTGGAAGAATATTCTCCAAATATGCCATGTTGAAGATAAATAGAGATTTAATAAATCAAATAATGCAAGTGGCAAAAGATGGAGGATGGGACATGAGAAGAGATTAAATTAATCAAGGTTAATTAATTTAATGAAGGATTAGGTGATTTGACTAATTGATTTAGATTTGTGGGTTGAAATAAATCAAAAAGAGGTGAAAATGATTAAGACCTAGTTAAATAAATATTTTGATTTATTTAACCAAAGGGGGTGATGTTTATTAAATTCGATAAATGCTTGATTTATTTAATTTAATAGAGGAACTATAGATATTTAATTAAATAAAATGAATTACTTAATTAAAACAAGGATTTAGGAATTAATTAAATAAAATGGTTTAGTTAATTAACGAGAGATGATGACTTAACAAGATAACATTGATTTATTTTATTGAGTGAAATGTGATGAATTTAATCAAATACAGGTTATTCGATTAAATGGTTAGACCGAGGAATGATTTAGGATGAAATGGTGTTAGTATTTAGGATCAGATGTGCAATGTCAATTAGTACATTTTACGTGTCTACACCAATATCTGCCATATTTGTACACCACTTCACAGTCAGAGCTTCCTCCTCTTCTATCAGGACCATTGGTAGACCCTTCTTTGAAGTAGAGCTCAGGTCACCTAACCAATTGCTAAGTGTTGTAGCTAGGATTTTCCACTTCTTTGCAACATCTCTCGTGAACATCCCATTTGTTTCAACATCCTCAAGTGCCCTGTCCATGTCCTATGATGACCATTCACTTTCCTTTCATGCTCTTTCCCGTCAGATCGGTGGTGCACCAACCTCCTAGACAACCTCAACAAGTTATGGATTTGTGTTTACTTCTACAGCCAGTTGTTGCACATTGGGGACTATTATAGCATCCTTCCTTGTACAAGACGACATCTTTGCAGTCTTGGTTTTACTTTTCGACCTCACTTTACCTTTAAATTGCACCTACAAATATTATAAAGGATGTTTGGAGTGGTTAAATAAAACAAAAGATTGAACAATAGTGAAGTCACAGTGATGCATGAATAGTTTGTATTTATTTAATATGTATCTTGACATTTTGAAATTCAATGATCTAGTTTTTATGAATAGTTTGTAATGCAATTGTCTCACTTTTCTAATGAATTTGTCTTTATTGTGCATGAACAATATGTTTTATTGTCTTTATTTTGCTTGGTTTTTATGAACAGTTTGCAATGCAATTGATGACACTTTATAATGCAATTATCTTTAATGTGCATGAATAGTTTGTTTTTATTCAATATATGCATGATCTCAATTTATTCAATTTTATTATTTGAATTGAAATGGCTTGGAGCATATCTTTTTAGTGAGACATGAAAGACCATTGGTTAAACATTGTCAAAAGGAAATACAATGGTACAGGCTTAGTGAGGTATTATATTCTTCATGAAGGACTGCTTGTCCTTCATTAGGTACCAGTTTGAAAAACCATAGACAAAACCCCATTATGTATTCTATTCTTCATGAAGGACTGCTTGTCCTTATTTACGATCATTTCAAAGCCATGTTGACTATGCCTCACCAGCCTCCGTCGCCTAAGGTTAGGGTTGATGAGAAGGACAAGGGTCAACCTAGGGATTCTACTCTGAAAAAGGGCAAGAGAAAAATGTTGGAGGACCCCTCCTATGATGTGAATGAAGAGAAGTCATAGTCATAATTGTTTTCTGAGTATTTCAGCCATCCTATGACTGATAGAGAAGAGAGACCTCGCTTCCCTATGGACCTCAAGGCAGGGGATCATTATTTTAAGGAGGAACGAGAATTTCCCACTGATGTGCTTGCAATTTCCTGTATGGGGCGATGGATAACTTTAGCCTTATGAGATGGGTGTTCTTTGAAGTTAGAATTTATCCTTATATGTTTAATGTTGGTTTAGTGTGGAGTCTTTAATTCCTGTCCTTTTAATTTGAAATTTAAATTCTTCATCGGATGCCTTCAATTGCGGAGTTTGTATGTATTAATGGCGTGCATTCCTTGTTTGCTTGAAAGGAGATTTTGGTGGCTATAACACCATTGTTTTGGTGGTTGCAGGTGGGAAAAATAGGAGGAACATTAGTAGAGAGGTTTGATTTGACAAATGGGACACATATGAATGACTGCTACCTGTTTGAGTGTTGTGTTGGTGGCCAAGTGGGATGGGTGTTCAGCTGGATTGGATTTGGTGATGGGACATTCTTCAGTATATGTTCTACTCATGACATCCTGAGTGCCAAAAAGGTGGTTGCGATGAAATGTAAATGGTGACATTATACGGGAGCTTGGGTTATACTAATTATATATTTTGGGTGTCTCTTTTGAATCGAGGGCCTCGTAACAAGCAATATGGCTTGTATGTTTGTGGTGTTAGATGTGCTTTGAATATTCTTTGACATGTAAGAGTGTGAATATCTAATTGTGTATGGGACAAATATTCTCTGATTATAATACAATTTTGACAGTACAGTGATACATGTACCTTTGTTGACTTTGTGAGTGAAAACTATTTTACATTTGCATATTAAGGTGGTCTATTATGGGGCCCATGTGGGACTACTTCTATCCCCACTATAGGATCTAGCCCTACTTTGGGCTCCTCTCCCTTAGGAAAAGTTTGGAAAAGTAAAAAAAATCAAAGAGTAGTAACTCTGTTTATAGGTTTAATAGTGATTTTCCAAAATAGATATTATGGCTGGATTATGTATCGAGAATAATGAATATAAACTAACAATAATGTTAAGAAGTAATATTGGAATTAATGCTAAGAAATAATAGTGATATTAATTAAAATTTAATGAAAGAATTAGTATTATTAATTATTGTTTTTGATTAAGGAACAAATAGGTTTTAGAGGGATCCCGAAACCCTTAATAGTAAGACAACATAAGATAAAACATTAACAGAGCACAAATAAAAAATAGGACACTGCCCACAAAGAAGAACACACAATAACACTAGGGCAGTAAAGACAAAAAACCAATAAAAAGCCACAAGACAACCAACCTCTAGGCTAGGTTTCGAAGGATCTCTGCCGCTTCTTGCTCCAAATTGTTCATGTTGAGCACAAACTTCTTGATCTCCTAGATGTTGACTAATGCTTGGTCTACCTTCCTTTTCAAGTTTTATCTGGTCCTTTTACTCGGTCCCCCACTATTCGACTACCCATCCTCATTGTCCAAGTCCAAAAATACAATAGTTTTTACTTGATAGGCTTTTTCTAGGTTTTCCACCATGGTATTCATGGGTTGTGCAGTGGATTTTAAAATTTTGTGGTTCATAATCAACACTTTGTGGAGAGATCTTTTAATGTTCCTCAATTACTCCTCCATGTCCACCTGCTTTCCATCATGATTTCCTTTGAAGTCCTGTAATTCCTCCACCATTTTCTTGAGGCATTCAACCATATAAATTTTTCTCCTCTTCCATCCATAAATTAGCAGCCCGACCACTTCCACTACCTCTGTTATTGTCATCAGTGGCTCTCTCCAGTTTGTTGTTCATGGCTCTTTGATTTAACTTAATTTCCTTAATTTCAAAGAACACCCATATCATAAGCCTAAAGTTATCCACCACCTCATATAGGCAATTGCAAGCACATCAGTGGGAAATTCCTGTTCCTCCTTAAAATAATGATCCCCTACCTTGAGGTCCATAGGGAAGTGTAGTCTCTCTTCTCTATCAGTCATAGGATGGTTGAAATACTCAGACAATGATTTCGACTATGACTCCTCTTCATTCACATCATAGGAGAGGTCCTCCAACATTTTTCTCTTGCCCTTTTTTCAGAGTAGAATCCCTAGGTTGACCCTTGTCCTTGTCATCAGCCCTAACCTTAGGCGATGGAGGTTGGTGAGAAAGAGCCAACATGGCTTTGAAATGATCATAAATAAGGACAAGCAGTCCTTCATGAAGAATAGAATACCTAATGGGGTTCTGTCTATGGTTTTTTAGACTGGTATTCAAAGAATAAGCCAAATTAAAAGGAAATGAAATCCTGACCTGGTGCCTGAAATGATTCAGCAAAATGAAGTGATACCCAAAAACTCTGGTATAATGGTCATCCAAAGTGACATACTCCATCAACACATTCAAAATCCTCCTCCAATGTGACACAATTGTGCCTGTGTCATAGTAGCTTCTAGAGGTCCTACGTAACTCCTCCTTCCCAACTTCCGACTTGGAGAACTTGTTGACCACTTCATTAGATTGCTTCTTGTCCTTATAGAATTTTATGCCCTCCATTGAGAGGCCAGTAACCTCAACAATTAGCTATTCATTGATAACATGTTTTCCAAATAGGTTTATCTCACCATTTTTCCAATCCTTCTCAAAAACCCTAGTTACCTCTGGGTCCCAGCCATGGAGCTTTTCAATATAAACAATAATGCCACCACTCTCCAGCTTCTTCCATAGCTTTGGATTACTCTTCAGCTGTGCATTGCTTATCGACTCCATTATTAATTATTGTTACAAAAGAATAAAATAAACAACTTTAATGAAAACTTCTATATGTCAATTTACAAAACACGAATAAACATTTTAAAGAAAAACATTTATTAATTATTGTTAGAAAGAATAAAATAAACAATTTTAAGGAAAACTTCTACATGTCAATTTACCCAGTGTGAATAAATATTTTAAAGAAAAATATTTACATGCCAATTTACTTGGCATGAATAGAAGGACAAGTTAATTTAAATGGTGACTAATGTAACTCCTATTATAACTACTTGGCCTTTAACCAATAATTGTATATATAACTATAGTGTTATTGTTAGGGTTTAAGTGTTAATTATGCAATAACTAGTATTGTCAATTATATTGGGCAAAGATTAAATGCTAATCAAGTAGCAAAAACATACTTAGCATTAAGATCCAATTGTCCATTAAACAATAGTATTACTAGTATTGCTATCATTTAAGATTATGGGGTAAATAAAGTTACCATTAATATTTAGATAGTGAGTTAAACAATGATATTGTAATCATTATATATATTACTTGTCAAATTATTATGCACTGTATTGTTAAAGGATTAGTTGATGAGTAAACCAACCTCTTTATGAATAGTGTTTGATTTTGATTAAATAATAACATTAGTATTAGTATGTAAATTGTTAATCAATTATTATTATTATTATTATTTGTATTAGTATTATCAAAATAATGATAATGTTTATGTCATTATGTTCAGTGTTGCATCTTAAACACTTAAAATGTTAAATAGCCTAATTAATAGATTTCAAAAAAAGTATTGTTGCATTTTCTAGAGATTTTTTTTTGGGGAATGACAATCTCTTATTGGGAAAATATAGTCAAAAGCATTCAATCAAGGATTGTTAGATGGAAGGGTTGGTGGTTATCATTTTCAGGATGAATTCTGATGGTAAAATCAGTTCTCTTTGCTATTCCTAATTACTATATGGCAATGTTGAAATCTCCCCAATTAGTAATTTCTGAAATTGAAAAGCTAATCAAAAATTTCTTGTGGAAGGGAAATTTAGAAAAAAATAAAAAGATTCCACTAATTTCATTAGAAAACATCTATGAAGAAAAGTTGAAAGGAGGTGCTGGTCTTCATAATTTTTTAGCTAAAAATATTTCTTTAGGTGCCAAATTAGTGTGGAATTTATACTCCAAGCCTTAAGCAAAGTGGTGTAGGGTCATGCAAAAAAAATATTTGGATGTTTCAGATCCAAAAAGAATAGTCACAATTTCAAATCCACCACAAGGATTTGCAATGTGGAACTTTATACTAACTTGTAGAAAAGTTATCAACCCTTACCTAACTTGGGAGATCCATAATGAGAAACAATAAAATTTTTGAAAGGATTCTTGGAATGAACATCCACCCTTAAACACATCTAAAATTTACAAGACATACAAGTTTTCCTCGGATCAAATTGGGGGGAAAATGTCAGATTATTTTTAGAACATAGATGATCACATAGGGAGAGTGGTTTGGAAAGATCAATCTTCCATTCCTTTCCCTAATGATCATATGAAAGAGCTATGTGACATATTAAGAGTAAGTCATGTACATTTCAGATGTAGCGGATAGGATTTTGTGAACTCCATCTAAATCAGGTAGCTATATTGTTAAAATGGGCTATAAGGAAGCAATGAGTAAAGCGTGTGTAGCAGATCTCAAAGAGCTCTATCTTTCTGTTGGAATTCAACAGTGTTACCTAAGGCAAGTTACTTCTCTTGGTTGGCTATAAAAAATAGGGTTTTGATAAGTAAAAGACTTGCTAGGCTTGGGATTGAAACTCAATTCAAGTGTGTGCTATGTGATGATGTGATGGAGGAGGTAAACCATTTATTCATTCATTGTCCTTTTGCATATGCATGTTGGTCATTTTTTAGACAAAAATTAAACTGGTATTCACTATTTTCAAACAATTTGTGGGAACATTTTACAAGTTTTCCAATTCTATTTAAGACATCATTTTTTGCATGCATTTGGAAAGTGGTCTTGTCAATTGTATTATGGTGCACTTGGTGGGAGAGAAATAGGTGAATATTTAGACATGAGAAAATGAAATTGAGGCAAGTTTTAAGTAAGATGGAATCTTCAATATTTGAGATCACAAACATGCATATGTCCAAAAGCAAAAAACATTGGTTCGGTATTCATAGATTGGGACTCTAAACTATTGCAACAATGAAAGAACATTGTGCTTCCTTTTAAAGGAAGTTTACACCAACATCAAAAACAAAAGATTGATAAAAGTAAAATTGCATGGATACCTCCTCTCTCAGATTCTTACAAGCTGAATTTTGATGTAACTTCGCGTGGCAATCCAAGAGTCTCATGGGCTAGTGTGGTAATAAGGGATCATAGAGGTTTTCTCATTCCATCTAAATCAATTCATCTTCCAAATGACATGAACAATATTGTTGAAGCTCAAGCTCTTTTGCATGGGCTATCATCGACAATGCTTTTGAACATCACTAACTTGTAGATTGAAGGGGATTCAATAATTATTATTAATGCTTGTAAGGAGAGAAAGGTGAATCATTGGAAAATTAAGTACGTACTTGAGCAAGCTTCGAAGCTTATTGACAAGCTAGTGTTTTCCCACTTGAGTTAAACACTCATATAGGGAGGGTAATCAAGTGACATACTTGTTAGCAAATATTGGTTGTGACCAAGCACAAGATGAGATCATGTATAATGAAAATTCAAATAATACCATAAAAGTGCTAGATGATATTATTTAGAAGGAAAGACTTGATTCATCCTGATAGTTACCACATCCAATTGTTGGGTAGCAGTAAATTTCTACAACCTACTTATGCCTAATTTCACATTTTAGAAGCTTCAAGATGCTCATGTTTCAAACATCAAGTATTTATCATATCATTTTTTTTTGCCTAAAATAAATGATGTTCTATACAATGTGTTATCTCAATAGGTGTAATGGGGGTGCACATAAGCATCTGACGTCACACATGGTTTCATTTGAATCACTCAAATTCCTTCTAGTCTTCATTACTCATTCAAATTTGTGTCAAAATAACTACCTAGTTGACTCACAAATTCTAGTCAATAAGCATGTTTAATAAACATGTGTTGCTCACAAGAGGAGCATGAAAAAGGACAATACTTCAAGGCATGGGACGAGGTAGGGCCAATGTTTTATTTTATTTTTGTAGGTTAACATTGAATTTCACTTCCTAAAATTATGAATTACATTTTCCAAGATACAAATGAAGGATTTCATGCATGCCAAATTCCACTCGCTGGCGTAAAAGGACAGTGGCTTAAATGTTAATGATGGTTGTTTGGTACCTAGGGGAAAAGTAGTGTTCAAGAGAATTTTTTTAAATTTAAATTTTTTTCCTCATTCCAAGCATATCTCCTATCCTTCTAGGTAATCTATATAGTGGTTCTCAAGTTTTCTAGGTATTTGGGTTAGCTAGTCTTGTAGGTGCTTTTTTTCTTACTAGATTAGTGGTGTAAAGGGTGTAACATTCAGAAAAGTTGCACAATAGAAAACAAGTGATTAGAAGCAAACATGCATGCAATATTAAATCTAGAATGTAAATCTAAATGTTAAGCAAAAAAGAACATAGGAAAGTCAGAAATGTAAACAAAACTAGAACAATCTCACCAATTTTGAACGTATTTCCATGATTCATCTCGATTGCCCTTCTCCATTTTGCTTGTGTAGTATAATTTCCCTCAGATTTGTAAGTTCGTGCAAGTATAGCCTATGATAGTGATTTAGAAAAATATCAAAGATTCAAGATTAAGTGCTCGCAAGATTCAAAAAGAGATTTCAATTTCGAGAGAGATTGGAATGAAGAATGACACATCAATTTATAGAAAATTGATTATTCGAACGACAGGTCAGGATTGAAAGATCAACAGACGATTGAGACTGACATATTAGACATGCATTCTGATAACTGTCAGTAGTGACATGAGTGATACAAACTAGAAATAGGATTAAAGATTAAATAAATGATT
The DNA here is from genome assembly GCA_007258455.2 of Sequoia sempervirens. Lineage (NCBI taxonomy): Eukaryota > Viridiplantae > Streptophyta > Pinopsida > Cupressales > Cupressaceae > Sequoia > Sequoia sempervirens. Next base: position 114,952,379 of record VDFB02049217.1, on the reverse strand, counting down.
TAATCTTTAGTTTGGTACTCGAAAACATAAGAAATATCTTTGCATGACAAAGATAAAGATTGATTAAATCAACTCTTGTTCGAATGCACACACAAGATTTAATTAATTAAATAAGAATATTTAATTAATACCCATGTACACACAATTGAGTTAGAACTAGACGATTTGAATGATTTGATGAAGAGATTACTCGAGAACGCCACTCAGACATCGAATCAAGAGTTAACTGAACAATTAAAATAGATGTCGAGTCGAGTAAAAGTGAATACTTAGATAACTCACATAATTATCTAGAATATAGAAGAATGCATTAAAATAGAATTAATGAATTAAATAATTCATTTAATTCAAGACTCTATATTCGGAGAATAATTAAATAAATAAGATTTATTTAATTAAGTGACGAAAGGGATTTAAAATGAATAATTAAATAAATAAAGAATTTATTTAATTATAGTTGAAGTATGATAAAGGATAAATTAAATAAGGATTTATTTAATTTGACAAGACGGATAAGGTCAATTAGTAACATAATTAAATAAAAAGTGTTTATTTAATTAATAAGATAGAATAAAGAAAAGTGTGAATTAATTAAATAATTAAGATTATTTAATTAATAGGAAGAAATGAAGACTATAGAGAATAATTAAATAATTAACATTATTTAATCATGACCATGGAGAATACAAATTACGAAGAATATGGAAGTCACAAGCCAAAACCAGATTTCGGTGTCTACATTTGCCCCTCTTTGATACAATGTCATTTAGGCGTTGTGTCAAAGAAAATCGATAAAAACATGCCGCAGTAATGCTCCAGATTAGAATAAGTGAAGGTATGCCCCCTCGGGAAAATTGACAAATTTGTGAAAAGTTTAGAAAAATTTGGAAATGCTCCCGATTAGTCCATAGAATATGCAGAAATGCAGTGGAGTTTGCGGAATTGGGTTTGGAAATGGGAGGGGCGGGTATGGGATGATAGAAAATGGAAGTTAACATGGCCAGTAGGACATAAATGACACTTAGGTCCTAGGTATATATAAGAAAAAGGTGTAAAAACCTATTCATTTGCAACCACCTAGTTGAGAAATTGAGATTTTACTCTGACTTTCTAGCAAGGATGTCTCCAGTTCTAGCTGCTCATCATCGCGCATACAGGATCCGGACATACCAGAGACCAGCCGGCGCGGACCCTCCCGGTATGGACCTAAAACTTTCATTTTGAAATTTTTGTTTTGCACACATTTTAATGCATTTATTTTAGATTTTAGATTTATGCTAGATGTTGGGGGAGGGGGAGAGGAGGATGTGGCCAGAGGTGGAGAGGAGGCGCAGTGGGCAGAGGCAGTTATCCCAGATATCCCGACAGAGGAGGAGGTGAGTGCCGAGGAGGCAGACAGAGAGGAGGCAGAGGTTGATGCTCTGGGGTTGTTAGGGGCGTACCAGGAGGATGATGATGAGGATGATGATCATGAGAGAGAGATCCGAGATCAGATCCTGGAGGAGTTGGATGAGGAGGAGGATGGAAGAGACAGAGCTAGATAGGATGAGATAGGGGTAGAGGATCCAAACACAGATACATTGCGAGCCCATGTTGCATCCTTGGAGGAGCAGATGAGAGTGTTGATGGCCGAGAGGGACACATATCAGGTAGAGAGGGACAAAGCCTTGATGGATAGGGATCAGGCCATAGCCCGGCGACAGGAGACTGAGCAGAGATTCATAGAGCTCAGGGCATTATGTACAGGACCATCAGCTGCGTTCGCCAGAGAGCTAGTCAGAGCCGGAGAGAGGGAGAGGTACTATTGGGACCTATATGAGGCAGAGGTTCCATTAGAGAGATGAGTTCCCAGTTTCTCAGCAACACACAGTAGCAGGTCCCAGACCAGGACCCATACACAGACAGTTAGCACAGAGGGGGTGGAGTAGCCACGTAGAGAAGGGCCATATGACAGGCCTCCCTCAGCTCAGAGGTCATCAAGTTCCCATCATCATTCCCCCACACATTCCCGGCATGATGGCAGTGGTAGTTCAGGATAGGGATACTGCTTGAGATTCATTTGAGACATTGTATTTTGATCTTATAGCCTACGGGCTTCCATGTATTATTGATACATTATGACATTGTGATGTGACACATTTGAGTGATATATATATATATATATATATATGATTTTGGTGGTGATTCTCATGATATGCATTTCTATGTACTGATTATGCAGTCTTTGTTTATACATGTGATGTTTATATGATATACCTATGTGATGGATGAGTATATGTATTTTATGATGTTTATGCAGCTAATAAGATAATGTTGATTCTATGTGATGTATGATTCTATATGATGTATGCAATTTAGAACTATGAGATGCAACATGATGTGAATATGTATGATGGATACTACATGTATGTTATACAGACATAATGTGATGTATGTATTTACAGTTGCTTTGTACATGAAATGCTTATGATATGTATTGTTTGATGATGATTATTTAGTATGTCATGATGATCTAAATATGAAATATGCCTATATGTATGTATGTTTCTAACATGTATGTTGACGCAGGATGATACATAATGTTTTGTGTCACAAGACTCCATCATAATGCAAGAAAGAAGAAAAGTTAGTGCGAAAAGAAAGATCGACAAAGAATGAAGGACATAAGATAAATGTTAATATTAGAAATCTTTGATATTTTGCTGTATCACAAAAGGTATTGCACTTTATCATCATTGGGTGGGACTAATACAAATGGAGAAAAACACCATGATATGACATAGATCAAGGTGTGCAAGGTCATCCACTTGCTAATAATAGACAGTCGCAGACAAGGAGTGTCGTTAACTCATACTAAGAGCACAAATTGCCCCAGTCTTTTTGTCAGGACAAACCACAGACAACAAACAAAGTAAAAGATGGGTCATGAGATGTCATTGCTCCTCTAAATCCTTCATGGGACATCCTTGAGGAAACTAGTAACACGACTTAAAATCAAATTTAAAATACAGTTGACAGACAACAGTCAAAGAAAATAGAATTCTGATACATCGTCACTTCTCTAAATCCTTCATGGGACATCCTTGAGAAAGCTAGTAACATGAATCCCAATCATCAATTCAAGATAAATGATAAGATAAATAAGCCATAGAGTCAAAAATCCAGTAAAATATTTGTCAAAACTTGATCTTGTTTGTTTGATATGTTTGATTGATAAAAGGATTGATTGATAGATCCTGATGTGAGGAGATACACATACTGGATAAGACTGTGAGTCTGGTTTTGATGTTATGACTATCTGTATAAGGCATGACAAAGCCTGGTTTCAGAAAGACATGTATCGTATAAGACGTTGAGTCAGATGCCATTGATGTGATAACTTGTGTAAGGCTATGTTTGACCTTGTCGATTATGCAGGAAGGACTCATCCTGAATAAGACATAGGTTGACTGTTTTGATAACGTCTGTTTCCAAGAAGGGCACATCCTATAGTAGACTGTAGTTGATCTATTTTGATTTTTTTTTTGGCAAGTTGTTTGATTTGACTTAGAGACATTGCTGACTTGTTCACCAAATTGATGCATAACTTGATACAATGCGTTGACAATTGACTGTGTGTGACGACAAACCCTAAAGGACTGACCTAGTGCGGCCTCGGGGGCCCATCGATTGATGGCCTTGCCTACGTTGTACACGCAGAGACCTCGTAGTTCAACTTGACTTGACTGACAAGACTGACGATAAATAGAAGAGGTGTGTGAAAGTGAATGTGACGAACCCTACTGGACTAACCTAATGCGGCCTCGGGGGCTCATCGATTGATGGCCTTGCCTACGTTATACATGCAGAGACCTTGTAGTTCGACATGACCAATGACCTTGTCATATAGACATATGGATTGAATCATGAATTTATACAGACAAACCTAAACGGACTGACCTAATGCCTCGGGGGCACATCGACAGATGGCCTTGCCTACGTCCAGTGGCAGAGGCAACGTAGTTTGACAAATGACAAAGACTGACAAGTGTGACTGACTTTGACTCTGTTTTTGGATTTTCAAAATGTTTTGATTTTTTTGTCTTTTTAAAGTTTTCTGATGTTTTTGTGTTTTCTCAGGTCATTTTGCGACGTTTGTGTATTTTTCTATGGTTTTACGTCTTCAACATAGCCAATGTAAGAACCAATATGACACATGTCAAGTGTTTGCCCCCAGTCGAGTATAAGACCAATTGATTATGAATAGGATAAAATGGGGGATATGAAATGCACTCGATGTCAATCGTTCCAAGTTATGGGAAAGACTACCACTTATTACGAATGGTATATACAAGTGATGGACATGAAAGATAAGGGATATGTACAGGGATAGGTAGTATGTACAGGGTAACAGTAGACAAAGGAGCAGAGTTAACTACACATGGCACCTATTTTCCAGGTTTTCACCATGGTACCTATCCAAAGCGCCATCGAAGTGGTTTTCACTATTGGATGAAATTTTTTCTCTTGACTACTTTTTTTTTTTTTTTTGTTCTTTTGGTGTCACCAAGATGCCTGTTTGCTAGGTTTTCATCAAAGTGACCTTTTTTTTCTTTTTCTGGATGGCCTTGATGCTTTAGATGATCACTGATTGTGCTGAATCCATTGATGGTGTTCATGTAGAGATTGGTGCCATGATATGCCAATAATAACCTTGATGAAGTAGTTGCCTCATCAGGATCATAGCACTTGCATACAATTGATTGATGTCATTGTAATCCTTGTTGATACTAGAGTTGGCCTTATCAAAATATGCACATCGTGATAGAGTGCCATGGGAGTCCTTACAATAAAGAGTTGCTGCCAAGATGTGATGGATTTGTGACGTAGGATTTTTAGAATTTAGGCGAGATGTAGGATTATGACGGATGATGGCGGATGCATTTGAAAATTTAGATGTAGGAATTTTCATTTGCCAAACTTGGGGTGATGGATTATGGAGATTGGGTTTTAGATTGGGATAATATTTAGAACCATGACTTTTATATGCCTTGTATGATGACCATTTTGAAGGAGGTGGACATTTATTATATGTGGGAGTCTTCTTTTCTTGTGGCTTCATATTTTGATTGACTTTTACTTTTGAACTATTTTCTTTGCTTGATCCATTTTTCTTTGGGATCCATTTTAACTTTATTTGTCCACTTGGATTTTTGATTGATTCAATGGCCTTTGATATTTGATTTTGAACTTTGAATTTGTAAGACTTTTGTTTTTGTTGGTTCCAAATGGAAGGTTTATTCATGTTGGAATGACAATTTATGGTATGGATGGAAGGAGTGTTGGCAACAACCTTATGGTAAGAACTACGCATGGCCTCCATTTTGATGTTTGTATTAGATAAAGTTGCCCCCAATATCAAGGAGGTACCATTAACATCATTAGATTTGTTGACTGAAGGATAACCAAGACCTTGATGTTTAGGATTTTCTTGAAACTGTATTGGTTCTAGAATTCCTTGCTCATGTATGCCTAGTCCTTTTCCTTGATACTGCATGCTCTGACAGATTTTGTTTGCGATGGGGTATTTTTTATTTTGAAAGCAAGATGCTAACCCATCACTCTGCATGTGGAAAATGTTACTTGGAATCTTCTCCTCTACAAGAAAGCCTGATTTGATAAAAGTGGATGATCCTAGTTGATAGGATCTCTTATCTTCATTGACATGTTGGATATCTTTGGTGTGATTTTGTGACATATTAGATTCAGAGGATTCTACTGGTGCTTCCAAGTCGATGTTGAAACTATGGTCATTGTCATAGAGTCCAATGAAATCAGTTATAGCTTGATCATTTGCAAATATGTCTAGAGTAGGAGACTCTTGTTCTAGAGGAATATCATCTATGTGTCCAAAGGAGGCAAGTCTCTCATTTTGGGAAATGGATGTGCTTGGTACTTGGATAGGGTCATCTTCAAATGTTTGATCATGAATGGCATAAAGGTCAAGGAGTGGATCATTTTGGACTTCTTAATCAATAGTAGTTTCTTGATCAAAGATGGGTTTACCTTGAATGATATGGTTGGGTAGGGAATCTTGATCAAGGATAGGTGTTTTTTGGATGCCATGATTATCTAGAAGGACTTCTTGGATGGACTTAAAGATAGGGTCGTGGGATAGACTACTTTGATCTTGACATGAAGCTGAAGCCATGAAGTCATGCTTTGGACTTTCCATTTGACATGTATCCTCAAGTTTAGCAGATGGGATGTGATTTTGGAGACCATGAATAGATGCATTTTCATGACTAAATGTAGACTGAGATGGAGTGGCTTGGAAGGGATTAGTGGATGAAGGACTAGGATAGGCCATGGAGGCTTGGAAGGAATTAATGGATGAAGGAATAGGGTAGGACATGGAGGTTTGGAAGGGATTAGTGGAAGGTTGGTTTCCCTTGTCAAGGTTAGGATAAGGGTGATAAGTGGACATTTGTTTTGGATTCATGGCATGGATTATGCTAAGGGACTCTTGATAATGAGGGTAGATGGATGGAGGACTAGGACTTATGGATTGTTGGTAGGAAGGGTATGTAGGTAGTTGACCATGGGTTGACATTGGTTGGCATTTGGATTGGATAAATTGTCTTTTGAAGTCTATGGCTTGTTGGAATTGACCATTACAGAGTAACTGGTATTCAACTTGACTAGCATGCATATCAAGGTAAATTGCAGACATGGTGGTGAGGTTATAATGAAAGATGGAGTATGACTAAGGTATGTGATATGAGGGCTAAGGTATGACAATGAAAAGAGTGACTTAAATCTAAGGTATGCAACCTAAGCTATGTTTTTGGGATTTTCTAGGTGCAAATAAGGAATGAATGCAGCTATTTTTTTGGTATTTTCTGTGCGAATAAGGTATATCTAATATGACGCTAGTCTAGGATGACAATATCTAGGTATGCAAATTCTAAGCAAGCTTCTAAGGTAACCAATTCCATAAACCTAAGAAGAGGGTACCAACTACCTAAAGTCTAACCAAGGTGCCAATTTAGTTATGTCAAAGAACCACTGTAGGACAAGGATCAAAGATAACTTGAGTCTCCTAACTAGACTGATGAGCTAGGTGGACTCTCTATAGGACAAAGGATAAGATGATAGGATTAGGTTCAATGACAAATTTCGTTGACACTATGATTTTTCTAGAGTATAGATGATGGACCTATCCTAAAGTTTGTAAAAGTGACCTTCCTAGAAGTTTAATGCAAGGTAATATGTACCCTAAGATGAACTAAACTCTGAATGAAGACAACTATGGTAATGACTAAATGACCCTAAAGGATGCAAAATTGAGCAAATCGTTTTAGGTTTCTGTTCAAGGACTGTTTGTGTAAAGACAACTGAAACTAGTATACTCGTGTTGACTGGACAGTGACTGTGAATTCTGGTTTTCTAATAATCAGACAAATGCGTCGCAGGATTTGACAGTTGCGGCTCAAGTTTACAATTGTGGTTTTCTAGTGATTAATTGTGTTTCTCTGGTAAAGTTTAGTTTGACTTTGACAGATGCGGTTAAGATCTAACAGATGCAACTTGTACCGATAGTTGTGACTCAGAATATAACGCATGCAATTTTTGCAAAGCAATTGCGAGTTAAACTGGAAGATGTGACTCTAATCTAGACAGATACGACTGATACTGACAGATGCGACTTACAGCTAAACAGATGCAACTCGTGATAACATCTGCGACTCTAAAAATCAATTGCGAGTTTTTGGTGAACAGTTGTGACTCTCTGTGTATTTCAGTGATGAGATTTAATCTGATTCCATTTTCTTGTGATCAAATTTTGGCAATCAAAAACAATCATAAGACAAAGTGTTTTCAGTTTCGATTTTGGACTCAAAAAAATGTTTAATTTGATAACAGACAAGCACATCCTAATAGGCCAAAGGCCTAGGGTTTGTATACTTGGTATAGCCCACCGAAATACCCCGGATTGGTGATAAACACCTTTCCTTCTCGAGAGCAGATAGCTTAGAAATTTGGTGGCATTGGCTCCCCTCCACGGCTCATTAATGTCTTTCGAGAACACCAATTTCGAATTCTTGGGTAATGACCTCCCAATAACTGCTATCTCTACTCAAGGGGATCAGTAGTGAGTGTCTTTGGGCATGATACTGTACCCTGCACTATACCAAGCAACGGCCACAAATAGGTTGGTCTCTAAAAACAAAAGGTATTTAATTCGGGCATTCCATTAGTAGGGCATGATCCATGCGGCGAGAGTCCCCTTTCGGATCCATCTCGTCAGAACCATACTCGTGATTCTTGAGTTTTCCCCAAGAATCCACTTTTATATACCGGCTGGAAGTCCCTCGGGTTCAGGGTGCTACCGGTCTGAGTCGTCCTGGGGTGAGTACTTTTTCCCACCAGAACAGGCCCAAGTTCTAGAGTTGGTAACCGTTTCTCTTACACCTAGGATCACACGAATGCACAAGGGGAGAGGATACTTCGATGTACCAAATAGTGAGGGTAATTACACATATGTGCTTTCACACCAAACACAGTAGACACTCGTTAATTTTAAACCAAACGAAAGATTTGCTACGCTACCAAACAATCTGTTTCAAAAATTAACTAAGGTCTTCGACAAGCGTCCTGCAGAAAAACTCATTAGAGGTTTTCAATATTGTCTTCGTCAATCATCCTACAAAAACTTGTTAACTCCTTAAGACACACGCTGAAAACAAAAGATTAGTACAAAAAAAAACTTAAACGAAAACAGCAAACTAAAATAGTGATAACTTCCTCAAAACTAAACAAAATTTTAAATCGTAGATATCTATGGAAAGCTAATACATAGACCTTCTAAACCCATAAAACGTTTTGCAAAATCCTACAAGAAAAAAGTGTTATAAACAAAACAAAATTCGCGTTTTAACAGTTAAAGCTTAAAAACAGCGATCACTAAAATGGTCATAACTTTCTCAAATCTTAACAAAATTTTAAACCGTTTGAAGTTCTGGAAAGCTGAGAACGAGATCTACAAAACCTAGAAAATATTTTAAAATATTTTATTTTCCCATTTTTCTATGCTCAAAAGAAGGTGACAGGATTTCGTATGAATTCTTGGCTGTAACCTACAAAACAACAAAAATAAACAAGAAAACACACAAATTTCTTTACATTTCATGTCAGGTTCACCAATTTAACATCCGAAAAAGTTGCACATTAGAAAAAAGTGATTAGAAGCAAACATGCATGCAATATTAAATCTAGAATGCAAATCTAAATGTTAAGCAACAAAGAACATAGGAAAGTCAGAAACGTAAACAAAACTAGAACAATCTCACCAATTTCGAATGTATTTCCATGATTCATCTTGATTGCCCTTCTCCATTTTGCTTGTGTAGTATAATTGCCCTCAGATTTGTAAGTTCATGCAAGTATAGCCTATGATAGTGATTTAGCAAAATATCGAAGATTCAAGATTGAGTGCTCGCAAGATTTGAAAAGAGATTTTGATTTCGAGAGAGATTGGAATGAAGAATGATAGATCAATTTATAGAAAATTGATTATTCGAGTGACAGGTCAGGATTGAAAGATCAACGGATGGTTGAGACCGACAGATTAGACATGCATTATGATAACTGTCAGTAGTGACATGAGTGATACAAACTAGAAATAGGATTAAAGATTAAATAAATGATTTAATCTTCAGTTCGGTACTTGAAAACATAAGAAATATCTTTGCATGACAAAGATAAAGATTGATTAAATTAACTCTTGTTCGAATGTACGCACAAGATTTAATTAATTAAATAAGAATATTTAATTAATACGCATGTACATGCAATTGAGTTAGAACTGAACGATTTGAATGATTTGACAACGAGATTACTCGAGAACGCCACTCAGACATCGAATCAAGAGTTAACTGAACAATTAAAATAGATGTCGAGTCGAGTAAAAGTGAATACTTAGATAACTCACATAATTATCTAGAATATAGAAGAATGCATTAAAATAGAATTAATGAATTAAATAATTCATTTAATTCAAGACTCAATATTCGGAGAATAATTAAATAAATAAGATTTATTTAATTAAGTGATGAAAGGGATTTAAAATGAATAATTAAATAAATAAAGAATTTATTTAATTATAGTTGAAGTATGATGAAGGATAAATTAAATAAGGATTTATTTAATTTGACAAGACGAATAAGGTCAATTAGTAACATAATTAAATAAAAAACGTTTATTTAATTAATCAGATAGAATAAAGAAAAGTGTGAATTAATTAAATAATTAAGATTATTTAATTAATAGAAGAAATGAAGACTATAGAGAATAATTAAATAATTGAGAATTATTAATCAATAGAAGAATTAATGTTAAGATGAATAATTAAATAATTAACATTATTTAATCATGACCATGGAGAATACAAATTACGAAGAATATGGAAGTTGCAGGCCAAAACCAGATTTCGGTGTCTACAAAGGGTATCATCTGCTTCCATGGTGGGGTGGTCATTTGCTTTGAAAGGAGAATTATTTTCATTCTAGAGTGGAGTTTGGTTTCTAGGTTTCATAGTTTCATTGTCATGGTTTGGTAGTGTTAAAGTTTTTGGGCAATTTTATAGTGCTTGGTGTTTTGGCAATTTTACTGTATCAAGGTGTTTGGGGAATTTTATAGTGTTTGATGTTTTTATGCATTAGGGTATATTAGTTGTGGCTTGGGGTGTTGTATGTTATTTTTATATCCATGGATCTCTCTTTCCTTTCTACATTTTCTATCTCATGGTCAAACATTTGTGTCTTTTGTTCTTAAGCAGAATTGGGGTGTCGCTTCGGGTTCATGTCTATTTGGGTGTTCAGTGTTGGGGTGTAGTTTATGTATTGTTGGTGTAGGAGGTTTTAATGGATTACATACCAAAGAACATTAGAATTCATGTGAGGGTTCGTGAAGGTGAACTACTATTTTTAGAGGAGGTGACAAATGTTGAAATGGCAAAGGTGTTTAAGTTGTCTTGTCCCAATGTTGTTGAGAGTGTGGAGACTATTCTTGGTGAAGAGGTATTGTGAGCTAATGCACCCAGGTTGATGTTTCCCTAAAGAAATCAAGGTGGTTGAAACTCTCTATCCAACACAAAACAACCTAATTCAAATAAGGAAATCTACACTTGAACACACAAACACCTAACTTGTCTTAAACCCTCACCAATAGGCTTCTAGCCCTCAAAACATAATACTTGGACTTGTCTTTTAGAGAAGGTTGTACAAAGGCCTTACAACCTTCAATTTAGACTTCCCATAGTATCAACACAACTATCCCAAAATATTACAAGTGAAATATTTGCAACACTATTGAGATTCAACACAACACCTCTAAATTGGGCTACTGAATTAGCCCTAAATTACAAAGAAAGTACTTCCCAATCATGAAATAACTACTCAAACTCTCTTTATAGTCACTTATTATGCATCTAAACACCCAATTCCACAATAATTTCCTAGATTCAAGACTCTTACAACACTATCCTAAGAAACCCTTAATTTCAATGCAAATTCCTAGGTTTTTCAAAAATCACAAATTGAAGGCTTTAAAAAATTCTCTAATGCATCCAACAGGTTACAATAGGTCTGTAAAGACTCTCCACACCTTCAAAAGAACCATTCCATCAACAATTCACAAAAACCCTCTCATTTCACCTCATTTTCATAAGAAAAAAACACTGCCCAACCCTAGGGCATCATCCAAATTTAAACAACTCAATACCACAACCTACCAAGACATTGAAACACTAAAATTAGAGAATATCAGACCCATTTCATGAGATACAATGGATACAGAAAGTCGAATGGGTCAATTAAACATTTTTGAAGACCCTCAACCCTTAAATTTGTGGAAATAGAGCAGCTACAAAGAATGGCTGATTTCTCCCTCCAAATACAAAGTTAGATCCTCAAAATGATATCAAATGAAAGGTAAAACATGTAATTACATAAAACAACAAGATTTAGAACATTTTAAGCATGTATGGGTCCATATAGAGGAAGCAAAGTTAAAAAATCAGATAATTGCACTAGAAAAATGTTGTTTATTGATTGGAATTCTTCAATATAGTGTTCAACAACTTTGTTCTAGCCTTCAAGAGGCTATATAAACTTGTTCCATCTAAAACATAACCAGAAAAACATTCCTAATTTCCTTTTAAAATACTAATCTCTTCATATTCCCTAAAACTATATTTGACAACTTTTTTTGCATGGCAACATTTTTACATCTTTTGCAATTTTGCTCTTTTGACACCTAAGACTCTAAACCACCCAAACTACATGATAAATGGTCTTTTTAGACCTTATTTAGAATAATTAAGCTCTATTCAATCCAAACCACCCTACTAACCAACCTATTACATCTTCAAATATTCAAACTTGCAAAATGGTGAATTGGGTGCTCCTGCACCATACGCCCCCATAGAAAAAAGAACTCTTTCCACAACAGTTTTTCCTTGTATCTATCCCTCCATACTTTCCACACATTCTCTGGTCTTCAAAATCTTTCCACTATTCCATATACAGTGATCTCAAGATCTATCCTACATTCTTCTTCTTATTTGCATTTGAATGTGCCATCAAACTTGCTAACTGCCTTTTATCAATCCCTTGACCTAAACTTGATTGTGTTCCTGCCTTCACATCCACAAAAATTTGTTAGAAACTTATTGCATTGATTTTACCTAAATATTGTATCTTCATACTTGTGACTGCTCTTTTTGTCTTGCTCACTTTGTCTTTTCATCCCTGTTATCAATCTTATTGTCTTGCAAGTCTTTTGTCCCATTTTACTGTCCATTGTACTCACTATACTATCAGATGCACACCTTCTTGTACCTACAGGCCTTACTAATCTTCCTTTCACCATGCTTCCATTCAATGGACACACCATTGTACCAACTAAAACATTCTTATTCCAATCTACTTCCAATAAACCTGAAGTAACTTTCTTATCTATTGTCAGAGCTTTTTCAATCTTTGAACTGTCTACAACACCCAAACCTTTTGTATTCATTCACAACTTCAAAAAAATATTTCTTCCCACACATGATTACTTTTTCCTTACCTTTCTCATCTTCCACCAAAGGAGTTAAAACAAACTTGCACCCATCCTTCATTATTATATAGGTGTTCTCTCTGCCATCATACAAGGCATGCTTGTCATACTGTGAAGGTCTACCTAGGAGTAGGTGACAACAATCCATAGGAATAATATCTTTATAGCCTCCAATTTGGAACTCTACCACAACTTTTTAATTAACCAACAAAGATTTCCCATCACTCAACCAAGACACTTTATAGGCTAACTCATGAGGAACTTTTTACAGATTCAATTTGTTAACCATCTCACTTGACACCATGTTTTCAGTTGAGCCTGAATCAATAACAATTTTCATACCTTGTTTTTACACTTACATGTAGTCTTGAAGATGCTCTTTCTTTGCAAAGGTTCCACTTCCTTGGCTTCCTTCAATATTGTCTTCCTCATCATCAACATTTCCCCTATTTCAGGAGCAGCTCTTAAACTTGCAGAATTTGTACTCTCACATTCCTCTTCTTGAATGATTTGTGCCCTCCTATCAATCCCCTTTTCTCCACTTGATGAACTACTAACCTTTTTAGGACATTTCCAAGATGGATGACCATATTCATTACAATTATAACATCTCCCTACAAAATCATTAGTGGTTCTACCATCACTAAAACTCCTCTACCTCTAAAACCTCCTCTAGTATCAACACCTTGCTCCTTACCTTTATTTTCTCCTTCTTGTTCTTCTCATGGATACTTTGGCGTAGGGATTATTCCTCTCCCTCTTGTGCTAGTTATACTTCCTCTCACTAATTTCTCTTTCCTTCTTTTAAGCCTTTCCTCCACCTTGATTGCTAATTGGAAACATTCCTCAATAGACTTTGGGTTAGCAACAACAAGTTCATCTTGTATATTAAATCTCAAAATACCTAGATATCTAGCCACCTTTTCAACCTCATCTTCATTTGTTATTGACCTTATACTTAGTTTGTAAAATTCATCAGTATAAGACTTGACATTTAGATCTTTTTGTTTCAGACCTTGCAACTTCTTATACAATTGAGCTTCATAAACTTTTGGAAGAAATTTAACTTTTAGTTTTTGCACAATCTTATCCCAAGAAGTTATCCTTGACTTTCCTTGTTTTCTTCTCTCTACTTGCTCATACTCCCACCATTGAAGAGCATGACCTTTGAGTTTTGTTTTTTCCACCTTAACCATCTGCTCATCTAAAGTGTCTTCACTTTCAAAGTAATTATTCATAGCAATAATCCAATCAAGCAATTCTTCTTCATTTGAATTACCATTGTACACAAGATCAACTTTTACCTTATGAGAATAACCTTTGACTAATTTGAGCATCTTTACCATCCTTTGATCTTCAAGGTCTTATTCTTCATCAACATTTTCATATTCTTCATCATCTTCCTCTATTTCACATTCTTCATTCTCATCTCTTGTTTT